>JAVYIG010001128.1:0-170000 GCA_035222895.1 Strongylocentrotus droebachiensis
GGGGTATACAGTATGTGAGCCTTAATTTTTAGCGAACACCCTGAAATTCGGAGGGGGCATCCAAAAATGTGGCCCTTAATTGTGTCAATGATATTTCAAGGAAACCTCGACCTATCGTTTACTTGGTGTTCTATGAAAGAGAATTAAATTATCTACTTTTTGATGAAGGCCCTTTATCAAAAACTTTTTAGAAGCCCCCCCCCCCCCTACATTTTTCTTCATAATTTTTCAACGCAAAAGAATCTTGTGCTGAAATTTTATGACTTTTTTCTTTTGAGTCTTGTGCATCTTTTGAAATATATTTTTTAAAAGTCATGTGACCTTTTGTCGTTGTATGTCAGCCCGAAAATTGCTAATTTTCGTGATTTGTGTACAAAACATGAAAATATAAGTTTTCAAAAAAAGAGATAAAACATTGGTTATTTGTCTTATTTATAGTTTACCGTAGGTGTTTATTTTGGGGTTCAAAATAGTTGAATTATAGTTAGAAATGATTTAAAACTACAAAAGCAATAAAATACATAAGTTAAAAAAACAAAGAAATACATAAGAAATTATCAAAACAATAGACAACATAAGGAATAACCTGGCTCTTCCAATCTTTGTTGTTGTATTATTATCTCAAATGGGCTAAAGTAGTAGTGAAAACAAAATACAAAGAATATGTGATTTATGGATTTTATTACCTTATTTGCATAAATTACACTATATACAAATGAGTGAATTTTTCAACAAAAAATTACCATAGTAATCTATACACTTCACTTGACATGCGTGCAAATTTTCACAGCGATCGGTCGATTTCATAGGTGGGGGGGGGGGGGGGGGGGGGCCTTAGAAGCTAGATACTAGATAGGGTTAAAATAGAGAACTTTTTCCTGCCCCCAAAAATGGAAAAATATCTATGCGATATTTTTATGACTTAAAATTCAGATTTAAAGAAAAGACCTTTCCTTGTGTGACTTAAAGATCTTAAACGTCCAACAATTTGTTTCTCTGATTTCCCTTTTTTATATGATCAACATAATTTGTAGGCAGAGATGCCAAGTTCAATGATGAGCTTTGCGTGACATTTTCATTACTAGGCCATATACGTGCACGAACCCTGCGAGGAGCTAGCTGAGGCCTCCGGGCGGTTGGCCAGTACGTAGTCTAGCAATTACTACCGGTACTTTTTTTCCTTCTTCCCAGTCTGGCCCTGATGCGTGATAAAAAAGGTTGCCATGTGTGACAGCATTTTCAGACCCTCAATGCATGACTGTCGCGCATAATGTGTGACACATGGTAGCTCTGATGTAGGGTCAAGTCCCCCTTGATGAGGCAGGATCTACCCTTTGCAAAAGGAGAGGGTAAAACACAAGACTGGGTACATTTTGATTTCTGTGCTTAGGGATGCTGATAGGGTTTTGAAGGGGCACCGCGGGCCAGCTGGCTGTGCTCCCCATATATTGAATTATTTCTCTACCAATTCAATTTCTCACTCTAGAATGGACATGAACACCCCCATCAACCTCCTTATCATCATCCCCATCCGCCTCCGCCTCCGCCTCCGCCTCATCCTCATCCTCATCAAGGAGGAGAAGACAGTAAGTTTGTTTATTTATTTGTCGCGTTATTATACAAATAATACACAGCAGTGAGGGGCAGAATTACCTGCACGAGGTACCTTTGGAACAGTCTAACACGCCCGAGGTGATAGCCGAGGGTGTTTGGACTGTTTTGAAGGTACCGAATTTGGGTAATTTTATTAACGCCCAAACAAAATGATGTGTATTATTTGTTTTATAAGATTATGTTTGATTTGTTTTATAAAATGATGTTTCAAAACATGATTTAAATGCCTGGTCAGGTGTATGCTATCAACCAATCATTTGATTAGGATCCACGTCATCATCTAATAATATTTATTAATCAATCATTACTTGCATTGATACCCTTTTCAAGGGTATAATGTGCTACATGTACATCAAATTCCTACGTGTTAATGATTTACTCAAAAAATCTCTTTCAAGAAATGAAACAAATCAAAATAAGACCAATCATAAGTTTTTAAGTATTTTTCACAAGACAGGTACATTTTTTCCTTCTGTTCTTACAGGATGCCAATTGGGTTTCAAAGGAGCACTGGTCAGCTGTGCTCCCCCTAAATACAAGTCATGCACATGCATGTATCTGAAGTTAGTACATTTAGTAGCTATTAGTTAATTTGTATTCTTTATGATATTAAATCATTTCTCTACCAATTCAATTTCTTAATTCTAGCTTCCAAATCGACACCACCACCACCATTGCCCTCTTTACTATCATCCTCCTCCTTCAATCCATCACTGATCCGGTACCTTGTCTTGAAGGCTGCTAGAACCATTCTAGAGGCATACGCGTCCCGTGCGAATGGTCAGCCGCCCCCACCGAATGATCAGCCGCCCCCATCAATGACGGAGAAGACAATAAATAATTTCGTAAGATTTTATTATTAATCATTCATTACTTGCGTTGATACCCTTTTCAAGGGTATAATGCACTCCATAAGAACTGCATTAATATTATCATTAACAGTTTTTGTTTGTTTAAAATGATCGCAAAATTTAACCTAGAGCAAATTTCAACAGCCTTATGCGTTTGTGCAAGCACGACAATGATTATTGCATAATCCAATTTTTTTTTTTAAAGGGATATAATGGGGCATTGAAATGACACAGAAAGAGAAAAGAGAGATAGAGAGTGAGTTAGACTAGAAGAAGAAAAAGAAGAAGAAAAAGAAAGAGAAAAGGAAGGAGGAATAGAGAGAGAGAGAGAGGAAGAGATCAGAGAAAGGATATGGGATAACGAATAAAAGAAGTATTTGAACGAGAGAATAAGACAAACACAGAATAGAAAGAATCATTTGAAAATAATTTTTGTTTTGTTTCATTCTTTCTATTTCTTTTAGAACATTTTCCTGCTGCCCCAGAGCCCCGTTCAAAGCAAACTTGTGGACATCCAAAATATTTCAGAAAAAGTACGCAGTAGAATGAGAGGTATGCAAATATATTTGCATACCCCATTGTGATTACGTTGTTTTTTTCAAATGAAAAAAATTCTCAAGGCTAGACTTACTGGGTCTACCGGAAGAAAAACACACTATTGATGTGATGAGAATTCACAGTGTTTTCTTTTTTTAAAGAAAAACAAAAAAAATTCTCAAGGCTAAAGACTTACTGGTCTACCGTAAGAAAAAACACACTATTGATGTGATGAGAATTCACGGTGTTTTCTTTTTTTAAAGAAAAACAAAAAAATTCTCAAGGCTAGACTTACTGGGTCTACCGGAAGAAAAAACACACTATTGATGTGATGAGAATTCACGGTGTTTTCTTTTTTTAAAGAAAAACAAAAAAAAATTCTCAAGGCTATAGACTTACTGGTCTACCGGAAGAAAAAACACACTATTGATGTGATGAGAATTCACAGTGTTTCTTTTTTTAAAGAAAAACAAAAAAATTCTCAAGGCTATAGACTTACTGGGTCTACCGGAAGAAAAAACACACTATTGATGTGATGAGAATTCACAGTGTTTTCTTTTTTTAAAGAAAAACAAAAAAATTCTCAAGGCTAGACTTACTGGGTCTACCGGAAGAAAAAACACACTATTGATGTGATGAGAATTCACAGTGTTTTCTTTTTTTAAAGAAAAACAAAAAAATTCTCAAGGCTAGACTTACTGGGTCTACCGGAAGAAAAAACACACCAGTGATGTGATGAGAATTCACGGTGTTTTCTTTTTTTAAAGAAAAACAAAAAAATTCTCAAGGCTATAGACTTACTGGGTCTACCGGAAGAAAAAACACACTATTGATGTGATGAGAATTCATGGTGTTTTCTTTTTTTAAAGAAAAACAAAAAAATTCTCAAGGCTATAGACTTACTGGTCTACCGGAAGAAAAAACACACTATTGATGTGATGAGAATTCACAGTGTTTTCTTTTTTTAAAGAAAAACAAAAAAAATTCTCAAGGCTATAGACTTACTGGGTCTACCGGAAGAAAAAACACACTATTGATGTGATGAGAATTCACGGTGTTTTCTTTTTTTAAAGAAAAACAAAAAAAATTTCAAGGCTATAGACTTACTGGGTCTACCGGAAGAAAAAACACACTATTGATGTGATGAGAATTCACAGTGTTTTCTTTTTTTAAAGAACAACAAAAAAATTCTCAAGGCTAGACTTACTGGGTCTACCGGAAGAAAAAACACACCAGTGATGTGATGAGAATTCACGGTGTTTTCTTTTTTTAAAGAAAAACAAAAAAATTCTCAAGGCTATAGACTTACTGGGTCTACCGGAAGAAAAAAAACACCAGTGATGTGATGAGAATTCACGGTGTTTTCTTTTTTAAAGAAAAACAAAAAAATTCTCAAGGCTTATAGACTTACTGGGTCTACCGGAAGAAAAAACACACTATTGATGTGATGAGAATTCACGGTGTTTTCTTTTTTTAAAGAAAAACAAAAAAATTCACAAGGCTATAGACTTACTGGGTCTACCGGAAGAAAAAACACTCTATTGATGTGATGAGAATTCAAGGTGTTTTCTTTTTTTAAAGAAAAACAAAAAATTCTCAAGGCTATAGACTTACTAGGTCTACCGGAAGAAAAAACACACTTTTGATGTGATGAGAATTCACAGTGTTTTCTTTTTTTAAAGAAAAACAAAAAAATTCTCAAGGCTAGACTTACTGGGTCTACCGGAAGAAAAAACACACTATTGATGTGATGAGAATTCACGGTGTTTTCTTTTTTTAAAGAAAAACAAAAAAATTCTCAAGGCTATAGACTTACTGGTCTACCGGAAGAAAAAACACACTATTGATGTGATGAGAATTCACAGTGTTTTCTTTTTTTAAAGAAAAACAAAAAAATTCTCAAGGCTATAGACTTACTGGGTCTACCGGAAGAAAAAACACACTATTGATGTGATGAGAATTCACGGTGTTTTCTTTTTTTAAAGAAAAACAAAAAAATTCTCAAGGCTATAGACTTACTGGGTCTACCGGAAGAAAAAACACACTATTGATGTGATGAGAATTCACGGTGTTTTCTTTTTTTAAAGAAAAACAAAAAAATTCTCAAGGCTATAGACTTACTGGGTCTACCGGAAGAAAAAACACACCAGTGATGTGATGAGAATTCACGGTGTTTTCTTTTTTTAAAGAAAAACAAAAAAATTCTCAAGGCTATAGACTTACTGGTTCTACCGGAAGAAAAAACACACTATTGATGTGATGAGAATTCACAGTGTTTTCTTTTTTTAAAGAAAAACCAAAAATTTCTCAAGGCTATAGACTTACTGGGTCTACCGGAAGAAAAAACACACTATTGATGTGATGAGAATTCACAGTGTTTTCTTTTTTTAAAGAAAAACCAAAAATTTCTCAAGGCTATAGACTTACTGGGTCTACCGGAAGAAAAAACACACTATTGATGTTACTATTGTTATTACAAGAATTCACATTCTTTAAAAAAAAAAATGAAATAAATTGGGTGTTCATCATCGGCAATGAGAGGATATAATATAAGGGGAGAGAGAGGAAGAGAGCCCGGTGACTGCACTGAAGCTGAAACTTGAAAGGCTAATTGGTGAGTATTAATGGTGCATTAGGCCTAAAATAAAAACTTGTTGTATTGCCCTTTGCGACCGACCCAAAAATCTGAAAATCTATGGTCGGCATTTAAGAAAAGTTTTTTTTTTAAACCGTTTTTCAATGAATAAAAAAAATATGTATTTTGTTTGTTTAAATGGGATATAAATGCATAAATCTAATTATTCTATTCCCAAATTCTCATTCGTCTTCTGCCCTAGTTTCAATATCCAACTATAAATAGCGTAAACATGCAAGTATAGACACCGGCCTCGTGTACGTGTTTATACCATGCACTGCACCATCTCGAAACCAGGGAGATTCGGGCGACTCTGTTGTTTTCTACGGAAAGGCTCACAACACTTTTATATTCATGACACATTTTGAAGGCACTAGAAACATTGAAAATTTACATAAAGATGAGATGAAAGGACATATACATCAAGACAAATTTTAAATTTTCATAAATTTGGAATCCGTTGATATATTGCCCGACAGTCTCAAATCGAGCTTTCAAAGAGTGGATATTAACAGCAAAGCGTAAGTTAGTTTGTAACTTTGTAAATTGGATTAAAACACAGAGATACAGTGAGTTCAAACATTCATGTATTTGAATTATTTAAATTTCTTGTCAGATTTGACGCAGTTCAGACTCAAAAACAGATACAAACATACAATTGGAACAAACATACACTTGGAACAACCCTCAGAACTGAAATAGGAATGAAGAGCATATTCTTTTCAGTGGGCCAGTGTTATAGATACAAACATTTGTAATGGTTTGAACCTGTATCTGGCTGTCTTTTCCTGTGTCAGTTTCGGTCCCTTCTTTGGTTAGTAAAGAGACCACTTTGTGCCCGGGACCACCTGTACAATTTGTCAACAATCTTCACATTGCGAGCAAGTTTTACAGGTAGTTGAAAACCAACTTCGTCAGCTGGGAAGCACAGAGTGTTATGAGGTGAAAAGGATATGAATGGAATGATGACCCTGAAACACATGTATTAAAGCATTAAAAACTGAGAAATATCAGCCAAAAGAGGGCAGGAAAAAAACAATAAACAACAACATTCAAAACTGAAAAATATCGGCCCAAAGAGGGCGAAAAAAGAAAGAAAAAAAAAAGAAAACTTTCCCGACCGACCGAACCATGTTTTGGCACCTAAAGGGCAATACAACAAGTTTTTTTATTTTAGGCCTTATCAAGGTTTGGGGTAGTACCGGTACTTATAAATCACACTTCAATTGTATATTTTATACTCAAAAGATGGCTGTACGTGCTATAATATTCAAGCCACATAGTACTCGTACTAATGCACTGTTTCATGACCTGCAATTGTTTTCAAATTGCATAAATTATCTATTTGTACTTTTGTGTTTGATTTGATAAATGAACGATTACCTCATTCCTTAAAACATTATTGATACAACATGAATATTCCACAATACAATAAATGGGTCGACAATTACGTCTTCCTTTATTCAAAACAGACCAAGGAAAGTTTTCTGTTTTGTTTGTTGGAAGTAATTTTTGGAATATGCTTTCTACTGATCTAAGAATTGAAAGATCAAGAACCTCTTTTCGTAAAAAAATCACAAAATTACTCTTAGGTGAAAACAAAGAATTATAACCTTGTAATTTTATAGTTGTATGTATATATTTAGCAACCATTCTCGTTATTTTTATTGTAATATACACAAATCTTATTTATCAAAACATGTAAGAAAAGGTAAAAGACGTAAGCTAGTTTTGCTTATGAGATGAACATATCAATGATTAATACAAAATATCACATGCAAATCTATTTTACATGCAAAATTACAATAAAATAGGAAGCATTTGAGGACTTGAGCTAACAATTGTAAGTGAGATTATTGGACTTTCCCTGTATATAAAATGAACCAGTCCAACTTGTTTCGTTCAATGTTATAGGTCTTCGTACTACGTAGAGCTTACTGTGAACGTGATGGATAATATATGCCGACGTCACGCGATGATACGTTCAGTGATTGGACGCTACCAATTCGGTAGAAATTCCAGTCGGAAAAAGCCAATTTTATGTGGGTGGACTTCCCCTTTAAACAGTTGTTTTCAGTAATTTAGATGTCAACATTTTCTTCTCCCCATATCCATTCACAGACCATGGCTTGACATCTCTACTTTTGAGATGCTACAGACTGTTGAAAGACTGGTGCCACATTTCAGTGACAGACTGTGCCAGGACCTTGCTGGGTGCGGCCATGCTGGCATGCTGGTGTTATGTGAAGGAGATCAGATCACCAGTCTGTGTGGTGAGCATTCAACACTCACTACCAATCTCTCTGATTTTATTAATGTGATTAATGATCTTAACCCTTTGAATGCTGAAATATTCAATTCCCATAGTCATTGGGTTAAATAATGACACTTAATTTGAGATTTTCAAACATTCATGACACTCAATTCACTTTGATTCATGTAAAGTAATGTGGATTGTATCATCTTGTATGCAGCTCTATTTCATTCTATTTAGTTCTAAATAGAGTCTTAGTTCTCATGGAATTTTTAGATAACTTGCTGATGAAAAAGGAAAGTCTATCGTTAAATTCAGGCTCATTTGCATGCACTTCAAATGAAGTTTGCATAAGTTTTAGGACAATGTAGTTCTTATAGAATTTTTAGATAACTTGCTGATGAAAAAGGAAAGTCTATAACATTGTCCTAAAACTTATGCAAACTTCATGTAGTGAGTGAGGGTTGAGCAAATGAACTGATTAGATTTTAGAGCCATGAGGTCAAAGATCAAAGGGTCATACATGTACATGTATATGAAAAATAGGGGATATGGGGATATGAACATATTAGAGACATGAAGCTACCTTAGATGAGTCAATCAAAATACACACAAAAAAGACAGAAAAAAGGCAGTGACCTTTGGCCTTTAACTGAATTAATAGACTGTGCTGAACCAGGGAATTACCTTTTGATGAAGCTTGCATGTGTTTGCATTTCTTATGTATTTTTTATAAATTTTGTCCATTCCAGCCTTCGTCAGCAGAAGTGGTACCACTACCACAGCACAACAGATCAACCATATATCTTCAACATCAAACAGTGGTTGGAGGCACATCAGAACCCCATACTCACCCACAGCAAGCAAGGAAAAGTCATACTTCAGACAATAGACTGGTCCACAAACACACAACTGGATGCAGACAACAGGTTATCCCCAAATACTCACTCCAATCCCAGATACACAGCCCACATCATCCCCAAGTCCTTCTCAGATGTTGGCAATTAGAGGCTAGAGAAGGCTTTAGAAGAAAAGTGGTCTCCCTGCATAGAACCAGAGGATATACCAGCATGGAGATCATTTTGTGAACTCCTTACCATCGAAGAGGAAGGTGTGTACATCTTTTGTGATAATTTTTTTTTTTAATTGCACTGTTAGGGACATTTTTGTTTTAATGGAAAAGTGCTTTCACTATGGTAGGCCAAGTTCTCTTCACAAAGAAGATTATAATTTAATGTAAAACACTTTTCAAAGCCTCCTTTTTAGATCCGATGTGGAACTGATTATGGAATCAAATGACCTTACTTTCAAGAAAAAAGTGATAAACATTTCTCATTATAAACTGGTGAGAAATGAAATGATTTTTTTAAATAGGAGCTTTTGCCTATCAGTATGTGCATTATTCAACAAGGCCATTGTTAAAAAGCTTTAAAATAAAACATCCCACTAGACCGACAGTCTATGAGACTGACAATTTCTGTTTTGTGAGCCCGTAGAAAATTTGTCAAAATTGAGGCCTGTGAGACCGACATATTTATCGGGGGGGGGGGGGGGGGGCTGTCGGTCTTTTGAGCCAACAGGCTCACTTGCTGGTGGTCTTGAGAACCCTTGGATGAATTTTCAAAATTCCATTAGAGAGAGATAGGGTGGAGAAGATTTTATTTCACTGGTATTTTAACAAGAACCCGTGGAAAGATTTGCACAGGTGCAATCCTAACATGTAAAAATTAGAAAGGGAAGAAAGATCAAAACTTGTCCCTTATAAAGTTATTAATGAATTTCGATAACAATTCTCAGCCATTGGCAAACCATTTTTTGCTTAGTAAGAGTTGACGCTTGGAAGTAAATGTAAACCAATGCCGTTTTAATCACTTACCGTATTTAATACAGGTATTACTTCTTAATACGTGTAAAATGTTAATGATTCTCTTGACTCTAATACCAAGAACATTATTAACATGAAAACAATTTTGTTATAATTTCTTTTCATTGCATTTCTAGAAGAGGAGTAAGAAGTGAGAAGGCCACTGTGTGACTTGACTCTGGCAGAGAGCTATAGACACCATCACACCTGAACATTGTGGAGGAAACATGGAGGCAGAGGCGGAGGAGGAGGAGGAGGAGGAGGAGGAGGAGGAGGAGGAAGTTCCGTTCGAATAGGTAATCATTAAGTTTAAGGAAGAAGGATAATTTATTGGATTTCAAGAACAATGAAGAATCTGTGATAATGCCCTTCTTTAGGTGACTTGTACGAGCAAACAATTTGTTTGGTTGTTGTTAATTGGATGTACTTTAAGAAAGTTATAAACATGGACAAAATTAAGGGCTATATGAAGATTTGCAAGTAAGTTATTCAAGTCTGGTCAAAATCAATTACATGTAGATACTGGAGCACATTCATTCTATACTATGAAATGACACCTGGATTTTCTGTCATTTTGTCACCCTTGAAAGTAGAGAGAGAGAAAAAAAGCTGTATTTGTGTGATTGTAAGTGAAATACGACAAGAAAAAAGGGTATAAATCAAGATGCTTTTTGCTTTAGAAATGCAATAATTAATAAACTTCTTGTTATTGAAACTTTGTACTTACATCTGTTTGCATTTCTTATGTATTTTTTATAAATTTTGTCCATTCCAGCCTTCGTCAGCAGAAGTGGTACCACTACCACAGCACAACAGATCAACCATATATCTACAACATCAAACAGTGGTTTGAGGCACATCAGAACCCCATACTCACCCACAGCAAGCAAGGAAAAGTCATACTTCAGACAATAGACTGGTCCACAAACACACAACTGGATGCAGACAACAGGTTATCCCCAAATACTCACTCCAATCCCAGATACACAGCCCACATCATCCCCAAGTCCTTCTCAGATGTTGGCAATTAGAGGCTAGAGAAGGCTTTAGAAGAAAAGTGGTCTCCCTGCATAGAACCAGAGGATATACCAGCATGGAGATCATTTTGTGAACTCCTTACCATCGAAGAGGAAGGTGTGTACATCTTTTGTGATAATTTTTTTTTTTAATTGCACTGTTAGGGACATTTTTGTTTTAATGGAAAAGTGCTTTCACTATGGTAGGCCAAGTTCTCTTCACAAAGAAGATTATAATTTAATGTAAAACACTTTTCAAAGCCTCCTTTTTAGATCCGATGTGGAACTGATTATGGAATCAAATGACCTTACTTTCAAGAAAAAAGTGATAAACATTTCTCATTATAAACTGGTGAGAAATGAAATGATTTTTTTAAATAGGAGCTTTTGCCTATCAGTATGTGCATTATTCAACAAGGCCATTGTTAAAAAGCTTTAAAATAAAACATCCCACTAGACCGACAGTCTATGAGACTGACAATTTCTGTTTTGTGAGCCCGTAGAAAATTTGTCAAAATTGAGGCCTGTGAGACCGACATATTTATCGGGGGGGGGGGGGGGGCTGTCAGTCTTTTGAGCCAACAGGCTCACTTGCTGGTGGTCTTGAGAACCCTTGGATGAATTTTCAAAATTCCATTAGAGAGAGATAGGGTGGAGAAGATTTTATTTCACTGGTATTTTAACAAGAACCCGTGGAAAGATTTGCACAGGTGCAATCCTAACATGTAAAAATTAGAAAGGGAAGAAAGATCAAAACTTGTCCCTTATAAAGTTATTAATGAATTTCGATAACAATTCTCAGCCATTGGCAAACCATTTTTTGCTTAGTAAGAGTTGACGCTTGGAAGTAAATGTAAACCAATGCCGTTTTAATCACTTACCGTATTTAATACAGGTATTACTTCTTAATACGTGTAAAATGTTAATGATTCTCATGACTCTAATACCAAGAACATTATGTTTCCGGGTTGTCCATCCGTCCGTACGTCCCGTTCTCGTGATCGCGTTATCTCAAGAACCGATTGATTGATTCCTGCCAAACTTGGGTCATGTATGTATCTCACAGAGCCAATGAACTGATTAGATTTTGGGGTCACGAAATCCAAGGTCAAAGGTCACAGGGCTCATCATGTATGCGAAAATGGCTCGTGATCGCGTTATCTCAAGAACCGATTGATGGATTCCTGCCAAACTTAAGTCATGTATGTATCTTGCAGAGCCAATGAACTGATTAGATTTTGGGGTCACAAGGTCGAAGGTCAAAGGTCACAGGGCTCATTATCTATGCAAAAATAGCTTGTGATCGCATTATCTCAAGAACCGATTGATGGATTCCTGCCAAACTCAGGTCATGTATGTATCTTGCAGAGCCAATGAAATGATTCAATTTTGGGGTCACCAGGTCAAAGGTCACAGGGCTCTTAATGTATCCAAAAATAGCTTTTGATCCCATTATCATGAGAACCAATAAACAGATTACTGCCAAACTTAAGTCATGTATGTATCTTGCAGAGCCAATGAACTGATTAGATTTTGGGGTCACCAGGTTGAAGGTCACATACCTCATTATGTTTGCCTATAAATAGCTTGTGCATGCATTATCATTAAAACTGACGGATGGATTACAATCAAACTTGAATTTAAAAATGGTTTCTGTTTTGGTTTGTAAAATTGCTCTATGGCGGAGGCATCATTTTTGACTGTGCGCAGTCAAAGTTCCATCTAGTTTTTTTTAATAGGAGCTTTTGCCTATCAGTCTGTGCATTATTCAACAAGGCCATTGTTAAAAAGCTTTAAAATAAAAACATCCCACTAGACCGACAGTCCATGAGATTGACAATTTATGTTTTGTGAGCCCGTAGAAAATTTGTCAAAATTGAGGCCTGTGAGACCGACATATTTATCGGGGGGGGGGGGCTGTCAGTCTTTTGAGACAACAGGCTCACTTGCTGTTGGTCTTGAGAACCCTTGGATGAATTTTCAGAATTCCACTAGAGAGAGATGGGTGGAGAAAAGTTTATTTCACTGGTATTTTAACAAGCACCCATGGAATGATTTGCACAGGTGCAATCATAACATGTAAAAATTAGAAAGGGAAGAAAGATCAAAACTTGTCCCTTATAAAGTTATTAATGAATTTCGATAACAATTCTCAGCCATTGGCAAACCATTTTTTGCTTAGTAAGAGTTGACGCTTGGAAGTAAATGTAAACCAATGCCGTTTTAATCACTTACCGTATTTAATACAGGTATTACTTCTTAATACATGTAAAATGTTAATGATTCTCTTGACTCTAATACCAAGAACATTATTAACATGAAAACAATTTTGTTATAATTTCTTTTCATTGCATTTCTAGAAGAGGAGGAAGATGTGAGTAGGCCACTGTGTGACTTGACTCTGGCAGAGAGCTAAACACCTACACACCTGAAAATTGTGGAGGAGGTGGAGAAGGAGGAGGAGGGGTAGGAGGAGGAGAAGGAGAAGGAGAAGGAGAAGGAGGAGAGAGAGGAGGAGGAGGAGAGAGAGGAGGAGGAGGAGGAGGATGTGAGATGGCCACTGTGTAACATGACTCTGGCAGAGAGCTAGACACCAGCACACCTGGAATTTGTGGAGGAGGTGGAGGGGGAGGAGGGGTTATTTTCAAACTGTAACAGCTCGTGATCCCTTCGGGCTAGCGAAAAACATAAGTGCATGGATATTTTCCTTACTACTAGCTGCCCCAACTAATCTGTTAGGAGCTTGATTCATGAAAGTGGTAAATTTCTGAGTTACCATGGAAACAATGTTTAAATCGCTGTTTTGATCAAGATATATTTAGAGTTACGAGTCAAGCCCCTTTTGGAAATATGGAGAAAAACTAAAATTGGTATCAGGATGGTCAAAATTCAAATTTCTATTCATCCCCCTCCCAATGTTGATGTTTGCTGTTTACCAAACCTAGGGTACATGCAGGGCCCAAGTACGAAAGAATTACAGAAATCAAGTGAAGTAGGAAGTGGATGATGCAATGGGAAAATTCATTTCATATGGTACATCTCTTAGAAGCAATGATGGTCAGTGTGATGGATTTGGTCGAGGGGATTTTGTTCTTCTTCCAGATATCTACATATTTTATAATTATCTACAACAATGAAATATAATGATCATATACAAGAGAATAAACTGATACCATAAAGAAGTATGTGTATACTACTACTAGTAGTGTTAACATTGGTAGAGCACATACAAACCGCGTGTTCTGATACAAATTGTATGTCAGGGTAATTCTTCTCATCAAGGTATAATATTCCTGTGCAAAGTTTGTAACTGGCACCCAATTGCATGTCCTTCAATGACCTTGAAATCAAGTTTTCCAAAATCAGACAAGATCTCACAATTGATATTTGGATTTGTATATGTCTGGGCAAAATTTTGAAAAAAAAGAAAAAGAATTACATATGCCTGTATTGTGTAAGCATATGTTTGTTGACAGTTGACAATTCACATGCTAAATCATAATAAAATGTTAAGTACCGGTATTCTTAATACAATAAAAAAGCTGTGATAAACTGTGCATATGTCATATAAAGTTTAGGTCAAATCGTGCATCATTTTGATCTCCATAACCAAGATCTATGGAGGGTGGTTAAAATGACCCTTGGTGATAACGTGCTCATGCAGGTCTCGAAGTCTAAAGATCCCGGAACAAATAGGGTTAAACAAGAGTGTAAACAATGGACTGTATTCACTTAAACTAGTGGCCTTTCAATCGTTATGTCTAGATTGTTGATATTGTATCTTCAAATATTTCTATGTCAAATTATTTAGCGAAATAAAAAATAGCAATAGCATAGGTCATGTAAACGGCTATCAAGTAAAAGTTATAGCTACAGGGTAGGTCTTTTGCTATGTCAGGCATGCAGGCTTGAAGGTGGTATTGATTGTGTCTTTACAATATGGTCAGACACTACAACATCACCTCAACTGCCATGTAGAAAATTGAAAAACAGCTCATTTTCCAACTTAACTGCATAGAGTGATATAACCTAATGTATTAAATGTGAGGAGAAAACAAAACAGGAATCAGTAGATTATTTTCACATTTCCTTTTGATACATTTTTATTGCAATCATATAAACCTCATTGAAATATGTTGTTGTTGTTTTTGTTGTATACAAGATCATTCTCCACTCGCTGCCTCAAAATGTAATGTGATACATTATAATGTGCCTTCTCATGATAACGTGCCTTCTCATGCTTATTTCCTGTCTAATGCGCATTTCTCTTTTCTTATCTTCTTCCCAACCCCACATGCAGCTCATCATTTTGTAAAATCTTTGTACACCCGATCTCTCACTTCTTTTTGTCATTGTCTACTCTTTGTATTATGACCGTGTTCTTCTATCTTGGTCATGTAAAGAATTGTCTTGTCCCTTTCTCGTCTCTGTTGGCATCCCCCCTTTTTTTCTTCCCCTATTTTGTAGTTCCTTTTGTAGTTACGGATTATTAATTTCATTACTCATTATTCCTAAGTATCATTTGAGGTGTTCACACTTGTACAAGCATTGCTTTTTAGTGGACCCCTCTGTTTCCAACATGTGTTTCTTACATTTGTTTTAAATGCTTATAATTGATTTGCAATGTTTTGTTGGAAACATGAATAAATTGAATTGAATTGAATTGAATTGAAGTACTATGTTACCGTTGCTTTTTTGCATACTTGACTTTTCTAGCTTACATGTTTACTTCATGAGCATTCTCCTTTATTCAACTGACAAAGGTTATATCGGCCCATTTGAAATATGTCTTAGATGCTGATCACTTTCAAATGCATGAGCATTTACATAAGAACTGTTTTATACAAATTGTATGTTTCTAAATTTTTCACTCAAAGAAAATGCTTTTCTTTTAAGTCATAAAACCACAAAGATCAATTAAAATATTAATATATGGGTCTGTATATGCAGACCTCTCATTCTCAACACAAGAGGGCGCTGTATTTACTGGTTGTTACAGAAAATTAATTGTGTACTTGCACAAAATTCCTTATTTTTGACAACATTTCTCTATTATGGCCACTTAGGAGTTTACTTCATTATCATAGATTATAAACATGGACATCTTTTGTCAAATATATATGATTTTATAAATCATTGAAAAATACAAATTTAAATCATTCTCACAAATTTAGATCATTCTCACAAATTTGGAGAAGTTTGTCTTCTCAGCCAGAACAGTGATATCACTTCTAGAAATCAAATCACAAAATTATTGATTGAAACGTCAAGAAAATATCTATTATGCTAGCTGAATATTTTCTCCTCATGTTTATGGTAATGCGATGAATATTAATTGAAACCGTACAAGAACTTTACAACTACATGTACAACCTTTTCAGATAAAATGGGGAGAGACCAAATTTGTGGTTACATTATTCTTGTATGACCTGTTAAAGCCTTATCATTTGATATAAGAATTGTTTTAATTCCTCTAAAATTAAGAAAGATATGACGATTTCCAGGTGTGACAGTGGCACTTGATACATGATTTTGGATCACCATTAAGAGAGAGAGAGAGAGAGAGAGAGAGAGTGAGAGAGAGAGAGAGAGAGAGAGAGAGAGAGAGAGTGAGAGAGAGAGAGAGAGAGAGAGAGAGAGAGAGAGAATTTTATGATGTTCGCTCGCCATACATACATTTTGAGGTCTTGAACTATAATGTTTTTTATCGTAGATGGCGTTATCATTTCTGGTCGGCGACTGATTAGGGTCAAATACACATGTGACATGCATATATCTATCGGCCTCTTGTAACTATTTAAATGTTATACATACTTTAAAAAAAATATAGTTACTCTAAACTACTAAATAAGCTTTCGCGTGGCATGCTTGACAAGGCAACAGTAATTTTATACAAATAGATATCGTAGACGAATGAAAGGTTTTGCAGTCATGAACAGGGCCTCTTTACTTAACCATATAATGTATAAAATATATATAAAAATGAAAAATACATACATAAAATATATGTATAAAATTATATTTTTAAGGACGGAATATCAGCAGGCATGCAATTAATCAAGTTCTATAAATGAAAATGAAAATTACGTAAGAAGGGCCGGCGCTCAATCTCATGCAACAAGTTTCACTGAGTTTCGCAATGCAACACTACTATATTGCTTATTTTTCATTATGAAACTAGAGCATGTAAGTAAAGTTTAGTCTAAATGATGTGGTCTAGTCATTTACATTACTCTTCATAAAAATAAAAAGATTTGGCTGAAAATGTAGGTATATGCATGTGCAAGCGACCTACAGCCGTAGGTCTATTGACTATTGTGAAATATTCTGTTTTCCTTGCCATTAATGTACCGGGGGCTCCAAACTTATTTCAGTTTTGCAACTCCTTAGCAATGAGATGATTTACATGAAAATGAGTAACATGTAATGATAGAAAAGTACTCGATTTATAGATCATGCAAGAGATTTTTTGTTAAAATATGCTTGTAATTTAAAACATTCAAATAAATAGGAATATATTAATATATCAAATAAACAAAAAAGAAAACGTGAAGAAAAGGTAAAGGACTAAAAGGAAGATGGAAAGACGATGGAATTAATCTTATAATGCACACAAACTTGCAAAACATTTGTTCTAATTTCCAAAGCCCTCATTTCCATCGCATATGGAAAGGAAATAAATATTGATAACTGCAGAAAAATGACGAAAACCCCGCACGTACGTATGACGATTATGTAATGAAAGTGGATTCAACCAAATGACCCGTATTACGAGGGATGTTATATTGTATTGTGAGGGACGCCGTAGAGGGAAAATGAGGGCCCCATCATTTACTCAGCCCATGCGAAGCCAATGGAAATTATCTACCGCCGCGGGATCACATGGAACCTACCACGCACATATCACTGGCGGTATTTTTAGATTGGTTGCCGGGCGATTAGACTACGTTTTAGGGTAGGTAGTTTTGTCCGATTCGGAGGGACAATATTCGCATTATGTGTTTACGTATGAATTTGGGTATGCAAATTTATGAACTGGAAAAGGGTTTTGTGGTGTATTGAACGCCCAATAAAACGATTGTTTTGCCAATATGTTCCGTGTTTTCAAGATTATATAGGTACCATGGATCTTTTAAAAATTGTCTAGCGGCAGTTGTTTCTTTTTTCAATTGCTTGGCGTGTCTGCTGCAAAATGTTCATAATAATAATAATAGTTCGTTCTTATTTAGCGCATTTTAGGAGTGCAGGCCCTCGCAAAGCGCTTTACTAATAATATATCATTGTATATATTCATGTTTTATTTTCCCTTTTCATATAAGTAATTAACTATCCGATTACATATTCATTGTGGTACTGATTATTCCATCACTGTCAGCAGATTAACTCCATTGACTAAATCCCAGAATCATTTTTTTAGCATAATATAGTTCTTGCAGGTCTGATGTTGTAATATTTGTTGCAAGTTTTGAATTCATATACATTATACATGTTGGTAATTTTGGTTGAACTAGTTGCAGGGCCCCCATTCACAACAGTGTTTTACTCACTAATGGGGGACCCTGGGTAAATAAAATAAAAGAAATAAATAAATTAATCATTCCATCATTTTCCACAATACATTTTTATTAGGCTTTGAAATAATCTACACTTTATAATATTAAATCATTTTGAAGGGAGTAAAATGGACAGATAATTTTGTACCTTTCATGTGCTTTGCTCACGGGGGAAAATCCATCATTGTGCTCCAGATTTAAATTTATTTTGGAGCAGCCATTCCTCCCCCGCCTTTTGGATCAGTTGATAATTAATTTGATCTAAATCACACTCAGTTTCTGATGATGGCACTCATCAATCCTTCACAAAAAGATGAAAGTAAATGTAAGGGGCAATTGTGAATAAAACTTATGAAAAGAAGAAATACGCAAATGAGCCGAGATTATTATCAAATATTTTTTTTTTTTTTTTGCTATGCCAAATTGATATTCATATTACTTGAGATATAGTGAACATTAAAATGACATATTTACAGAAAATGAAAGGAATTGTTCGGGTCAATTGTGAATAAAATTAATGAAAAGAAAAAATAAGCAAATGAGCCCCGAGAACATTATCAATTAATTTTTTTATTTTGCTATGCCAAATTGATATTCATATTACTTGAGATTTAGTGAACATTAATATGACATCTTTGAAAATCTACTCTTGCTATTCTACCAAGTTAAGAGCGAACCAAAATATATGCTCTATCAATTGATTTACAGGTCACAATTGTAAATCGTGAGTATTTATAAAGCCACGGACGCCCCTTCAGGAGTGGTTAGAGGGCGGTGGGGGCGGCGATTCCATCCAAATTTCCTTTTATTTTGGCATTTGCTTTTTTTTCAAAACACCTGCCAGAAATCACCGTGTAGGAAAAATGGATAATCTCAAAGCATTTTCAGATAAAACTCATCCCCATTACAAATATTCTAGAAACTTCCATGGTTTGAGAAGGCAATGGTCATTGAAACACCACACAAATGTTGTTTATTTCCCGTAAGTGACGTAATCAAGATTTCGAAAGTGTTTAGTGTTTTGAAAAAGAGGCGCACAGTAATTACCCCTCCTAAATACGGTACACTTCAGTTCCTATTTCCCGAATGAACTCGCCGTGACGTCATCCTTTGGCAGCTGATCGATTCCGAAGAAGACATGTTGATTAGATGGCGAAATGCTGAGAGAAGACACACAGGGCCAAAACAAGACAATATTTTTCGGCAAAATTGCCCTGAAAATGCACGGAATAAGGACTCAGCATCTTGAAAGGACACGAACGTATTAGTAACAGCACGCCAATTTGGATTTTAGTGGAAGTAGACGAAACAAGCACCGTGAAAGTGGAAAATAAGGTAACATTTGCTAACAACGTGCTCGGACATCGTGAGGAATTCGTCGCTGGGGAATGCACGCAACACACGCGAAAGTCCATTGTTCGAAGACATTCTATCTTTCGCGGGTTCATAGAAACGGAATTGTAAATGCCCGTGTGTCGTCAAACAGGGCGATGTTTTCAAGATTAAACTGTCGAAAAACTACCACCATATGCAAGGTAATTATGAAGTCTGAAACTCTGAATATTCCCTTTCTAATTCTATGATTCTCTTAATCTACACTAACCATTAACCAGGATTTGAATGACATTTTTGATGTGCAGGGCTCCACATTTGGAGTCAACAAATCGATTCCCATTCATTTGACACACGAAAATATGTAGAGTCTACACATGTAAATAAATATGTTGTGATTCTGTTCTGCAAATTGCTGAGCAGCATAAATTTGACATATATAATGATGTAAGTCATAACAGATGACTGATGATAAATTAAAGGGTCAAGTGTTTTAGAAATAAGTTATTTTATACAAATAAATTTGTAATTTTGTGAAACCGATTTGACTGTGAATGATCAGATCATCAGGTGATGTGAACATGTCGACTCAAACTGTCGGAGTGAATGGTGAACAGAGCAGAACTGAAATTGAAAAGAAGTGAGAGAGAGAGAGAGTTGGGGGGGGGGGGGGGTAGGAGCATGTGTATGTGTGGGTCAAAGTTGGAGACTGAATTTGTTGTCCAAGAATTATTTTGTTGTTGACAACACGTACGCCCTACCCTCATTAGGTGTTTGTCCGACTCCTAGTTTAATAAGCCACTCTAGCACTTCATCATGGCATTTCTTAACAACCACCTAGACCTATATAATAAAGCCTACCGAGTACCGGTAAATGCATGCAACCTGTCTCAGTGTCTGTAAATGGTCAGTTCGCGTTCGCTCAGTCGTCGGCAAACCCGGACTTTAGTGCCCCAGCTGAAAATCTCAGTTTATTATGGATTTAATATCAATAATATTAATTATGCTAATATATGCAAATATAAACATACCAAAACTTGATGATTTTTAATCATTTGACGTCATAAAAAGCAATTTTAAGCCAAAAATAGCAGCGAAGTAGGGGATCTCCTCTTTGCTTGATGCGAGATACTAGCGAACTGAAATAACCGAATAAAAACTATGGTGAACTAAAAAAAGAAAAGAAAAAATCAAACCACCTCTGAAATTACCTTTGAAATGTTTATTAATTTTTTCTTCCGATATGCGCACATGATAGGGGCAGGTTGGGATGGGATGGGGGGGGGGGGGGGGGTGCTCAATAGTCGCCAAATTTGGGGTAAAAGGGCAACTGGCCTTGGGGGGGGGGGCAGAATAAAGAAAAGAGCCACCCCGGAAAAAAATTAGAAAAATGATTACAAAGAAAAATAAGTAAATAATAAATTTAGCCCCCCCCCCAAGGCCAGTTGCCCTTTTACCCCAAATTTGGCGACTATTGAGCACCCCCCCCCCCCCCATCCCATCCCAACCTGCCCCTATCATGTGCGCATATCGGAAGAAAAAATTAATAAACATTTCAAAGGTAATTTCAGAGGTGGTTTGATTTTTTCTTTTCTTTTTTTAGTTCACCATAGTTTTTATTCGGTTATTTCAGTTCGCTAGTATCTCGCATCAAGCAAAGAGGAGATCCCCTAGTACTTCGCTGCTATTTTTGGCTTAAAATTGCTTTTTATGACGTCAAATGATTAAAAATCATCAAGTTTTGGTATGTTTATATTTGCATATATTAGCATAATTAATATTATTGATATTAAATCCATAATAAACTGAGATTTTCAGCTGGGGCACTAAAGTCCGGGTTTGCCCAGTCGTCTTTATCCTCTTCTAGATGCTTAAATATATGCCTTGTACAAACTGTCTAGAAATGTCACCTGTTTACATTACAGTGGCCACCTTTTTCTGTTTCCCACCTGGGGGTGTTTCACAAAGATCCTAAGTGGAACTTATCTCTAAGTTGGACTTAAAAATTATGGAAAGCCGTTAGCATCTTTGAAAATATTTTGTAAAAGTTATTTTGAAAGGCATAAAATGTTGATTCAAATCATTCATATTTTCTATCATCAAGGAGATTTCGTGTTCTGGATGTGGAATTTATAAAAAGTCTAAAATACTTGAATTTCTGCTTTTGAATATATTTAATTTTAAGGCTCCAATGGCTGTCCATAATTTTTAAGTCTAACTTAGTGTTAAGTTCCACTTAGGATCTTTGTGAAACACCCCCCAGGTTTCAATATTTTCTCTATTGGTTTGATATTACCAAGGGGGTCGTTTGTAATTGAAGTTGGAATACAAAACTTGCATAATAAAGAACAGATTAAAAAATAATCAAATGGTGAAAGGCAAAAAATAAAAATAAAAAATACAATAGAATATAGTTTATAAAAGATATAGACTATAACACATAAAATGGAATTGGAAATAGAAATAGAAAGATTTAAAAAACATAACAATGAAGAAAATAAATGCACATTGGTATTAAAGCGATTTATAGCGAAGTGTATAGTTCGTATTAGTTCCCAAGTGCTCTGCTTAATAAAATACAACTTGCAAGAAAAAACATACAAAAAATGGCTATAAAAATGTGGTCATTTGTTCAGGTTTTTCAAGGAAAGAGCTCGCACAAAAGCCGGTCATCTAATTCGGCAGGTGGTGTCGGATCGGATGGGTCGTGTGGCAGCTGTTTTCCTAACCGAAGGGAACCTATAGAATTCAGGACAGGACAGGAGTGTATAGGAATGAGGGGGGACCTATTCATTGTCTGCATGATGAATAGGAGGTAAACTGTAGGCTTCAACCTGACCCCACTTACTGTGTGTTTGTGAATGGCGAGGCTTAGTCGCTCGCTCGCTGGCTGGCTTGCTGGCTGGGCATTATTCAAAATCAGACCTCATTTTGTCACCCCCATGTGGCTTACTTTCCCTTTAATTGGAACAGGTAAACGATAAATGCAGTCTTGAGTTCTTGTTAGAAAATTGGAAAATGTACCAAAAGGAATTCAAACTGAATGAACTTTTTAGTTTGAAGAAATGCCTTCTTTTATTTCTTTCTTTTGATTCAAATGGAATTATCTATTTAAAACAAGTACACAAATATTTACTTATTATTATTATTATTATTCCTTTATTATTTCAGTAAATATTCGGAAGATGAAAACTCTTTATAAAGAGAGTTTTACAAGAATTAAGTTGTTATATTTTTTCTTAGTACCGGTAAACAAAGAAGATTATGGGTGTCTAAAATTTTTGTTTGTTTTCAAGATTGACAAGATAAAGTAATTTCACAAATGTGTTATTTTTGGTTGGGTGAAGTTTTGTTTCTGCTAAAATGGTTTTAGGTTTCACAGTTTCTATCCTCTAGAGTAGTTCCTGTGTAGCTTGGAAAGGGGGTCATTGCCTTATGAAGGAAATCAAACTTTCTGAACCATTGCGGGTGAAACCCTCCCAATAAAATTTATTAGGAAGTGGTTCTCAGGAAAAAGGGAAAAAAAGCATGGAAAACCTACACCTTGCCAGAGTTCATTGGAAGTGAAACCATACAAACCTGTATTCCTCGAAAAACACCAGCAGGTCTTTCCTTTGTTGACGGTTCAGAGGGGGGTTGGTGAGTGGTTTGACCTCGGCAGTCCTCGTCTGACCCCTGACCCGTTGAGGTGTGCGTCTGAAAGGGGCATAGGGGTGACAGACAATGGGAGAGTGTGCTGGTTTTAATCAGCGCCTCGCATGCCTTCACACTCCCTGTAAACACTCGTGCTTGGGCTTCTGACTGTGTGCTGCTACAGTGCGTGCGTGTGTCTTGTGTGACCCAGACGGGGTTACGATGGCGGCGTCGTGGCCTATGGGGTTGTTTGCATATTCTGGAACGTGCTCTGTACATTGAGATCTAGGCAAGGATTGGAGAGCTACAGTTACTCTCAAGTGTGCATGTGCATTGCATGATTAATAATATGTCGCATACAAGTACAAATATTTTTTGTTCATCCATCTTGAAAAGAGAACTTTAATATGTTTTTGGTAGATAGTAAAGTCAGGCATAAATGTGCAAAGATTTATATTTGCTAGCCATCATAAATGTACATACTGTATACTCCCTGAGTCCCTGCAATGTACATGTATTACATGAAAGCCTACCTGTAAATAGCAAGAGCAGCTGCCCTTTTGCATATCCAGTAGTACTACACAACACAAATATTCAACATTTTGTGAAGCATAGGGAAGTTCTATGTACAGTATGTAACTGTACCTACTGTAAACACAAATGACTCCAAATGTAGGGGAAAGAGACCAAAGGCTGTATTAATTAACGAAATAAATGCTCTGAAAGCGATAAGAATATGGACTCTCTTCTTTATAATGACTAGATTTATCATAAAATCAAGATATGACAGTATGAAACAAACCTATCATCAGCATTTACTACAGATTACATGTACAGTTGTACATGATTTAATTTTTAGGCCTCATTGTAGGTGCTTACATGTACTTGTGTATGCTTGTATGACGAGGCTACTTGCCACGACCTTGTACTGTAGATGCTTTGTGTAGGAGAGTAGGTGAAAGAGGAAGCAAGCGCTAAGAGGCTCCAACCAGGGTATGTTAGTTTAAATGGATTCCGCATCTAAGAGGGCCCTTTGAAGCAGTCCGCTGCACCGAGAGTCTTTTTTCCCCCTATCATAATCCCCTTAATTCCCCACCCGGACCGCACAGCTCGTAAATCTCACTCCCGAAACTGAGTGACATAGGGCTCGCGAAATGCATTGTTGGAAATACACATCGGCTGCTAACAACAAAAATAGCGCCGTACAGTAAGGGAAGTGTATTTGGTAGGCGACGATTTAGACTTTCTGACTGATTTTGAGGAAGATTTGATTCTTGAGCCTGGTGTATGGGAAGTTGGAGACCAATACAAGTTATGCACGTGTGAAATTCCATCAACGGAAAATCTTATTCGTTGCAGCGAACCAGAATGTACGGTTTCATCGTGAATGCGATATGCGTAGGCCACTCCAGCAAAGCATAGATAGTTGATACTAATGCGTATTGACTACTAGCACTGCAGTACGTGTAAATAGGCAGCATTTGAATACATGAATAGTCAATACACTCACAACATACAAATGCACATAATTATTCCGATGCGATTGATCGGCAAGTTTGACAGTAGACTCACAATTTTAATTTTTAAATTATTCTTTCTAACATTGGAAAGTTTAACAAATTATATTTTAATGCTCTTTAGGTATCATCAATCGTCACTAAAGTACTGCCTTTGAATGAAATCAGTTGAGTTTTGTACAGCGGTGTTTGAAATGTTGATAATCAATAGCACAACTTTTAATACACGGCCAGGTTAGTAATGCAGCTGCAGCTATGTGTGTTAATACCACCAACAACATCCAGCATGTACAGCCCAGCGAGCACGGCGGCTTTCGCGTCGCCGGCCCGTACTCGGGGTGAAAAGTGGTGATGATTTGACAACTTCTAACCCTCATTAAACCAAATGCGCAAATATATAACACAATTTCATTTAGTTATTTTAAGAGATAAACTTATGGACTACCTTCCTAGCTATGTAAACATTTCGGAAACTTTCGGAAAATGTCAATAATTAGAAGAGAACGTGATGATGATGAGAAACTTGCATTCACTCTAACTCACGATTTCCTTGGTCGATTTCGCTGGTTCAGATGGCTACGTCTTCAGTAGAGTTATCCGAGCACAGCGAAAGCATTTGATAACCAATAGAAGGTTGCTTTGTGCCATAAGTTGTTGATTGTGTGTTTTTTATATTATAGCTATATACATCTTCAATCAGTATGACGTCATTTTCTCGGTGACTCGCATGGCTTCAAAGCCTTCTTTTTACGACCAAGTGTTTGGAGAGCTTAGGGAAGCAGGCCGCGTTGCGTAACACTTCGTAACATTTGGATCGCCAGAGGGCGGCTGTTGATGGATTTAATGGCTGAATAGGGTTACATTACTTGATGTTAAGCCAAGTTAATCTTGAATATCTTTCCCTCGGGAAATTCTTTCGAGACGGTACATCCATTTAAACTAACATACCCTGCTCCAACCGTTCCGAGGAAACAGGAGCAATAGAGCCATCAAGCTTTGCATGGGGTCATCCTAGTTTTGCCAGTCTAAACCCCTTCCCTCCCCCCCCCCCCCCCCCCAAAAAAAAAGAAACATTACAAAGTCAAAAGTCTGGGGAAAGTGCATTAGCGTTAGTGCTGTATTTTGCATTTTTAAAGTGTCTGCAATAACAATGACAGTATTATCTGTGTATTGTAATTTATGTTGTAAATTTTTTATAATCTAAATTAATTTAAAAATAATGTCCTTGCCAGTTGCCAGGCTGAATTTTGAAGACAGTACCGGTAGGTTTACATTTGATAAAGGCGTGTATATTACATTTAACAAAAGAAAAAGTCATTTTACTCAAAATTCTTCTGAAATACATGTACTGTATGTGCTGCAAGGTTTTTATACATGCAGGCTCAATGATTGTACACATAAACATTTCATCATTGATTCACTATCTTATAAAAATTCAAGAGTCCACAAAGTGTAAACCTTACTATTTAAAAAATAAAACAACAACTTTTGCTCCCCTTCTTAAAAGTCTCTCCCTTATATTAGGACTATAATCCATTAGGCATTACCCAGGTCAGTTTGGTCACAAGGTTTTGCGTGTGCATGCCATTGGTGAGTGAGGGGTCAAGCTTAGCTAATGGCCTTACTTAAAGAGGAAGTCCAGTTCTGTAAATGGGTATAATAAGTTGGAAGCTTTGTCATTATTTTCATGCTAGTGTTGAAGAGTATCATCATAGAAATATCAACTGAAAAGAAGGAAATTGAAGGAAGAGAAATATTTATACCAAACTCTCTTCAGTCTCTTGCTAAACTCATTTCTGCGTGTAGGGCATTTGACTTCCAGCAGGACTGAATCAATTCATTTTCGAAATCATTTTGTCAACTCCAAAACCCCATAGCATCAACCGAATCTCACGGTAAAAACTGATTCTGACATGCGTACATTGTACATGTGCTACAAAAAGACACAAAGTCAACTTTCCCCTATTCGCTTCCATTCCGCTTCTATCACACCAAAAATAGCCTAGCCAGAATGCAACTTTGTCTTTAATGCAGAGGGGCAGGGAAAGCAGTTGACTCAGTCTGCTCCCGTTCTTACAAAGAGGTCAAGAATTTGTTCCCCATTGAATACACAGGATGAGGATGTTTAGTGACAAGGGACTCAAACAAATTGATGCGAGCCCATTTCTTCTGGATTATCAAATTTCTGTATTTTTATTGGCTGACTGGTCTTTTTGAAGGGAATTGTTATTGTTAAAGTGCAAAGCGTATTGCAATTTTGTAACTTCATGTACAATTTACATGTATACAAGGAAAGGGGACTAAACATGCTGCATGAAGAGTCCTAAAGAAAATAGGCTCTCCCTATTTTGTTGGGGTTGGTTAAGAGTTGAGGAGGCAAATTTCCCTCAATAGAGGACCATCTACACATGTTTTTGTTCTCCACTCATGGTTTTTATGCCAGAAACGAAAAGAAAAAGAAAAATGTTTTAAAAACAGAGGTAACTAAATAACGTAACATGATATGTTTGGTTTCCTTGGTTGGCCCACAGTGCTGGCTAAAATGCTGGTACCTGGTTTATACATGTACATGTAGTTCCCCCTTTTGAATGTACTATTGATGATAAATTTATACAATCTTGCGCAGCCTCTTCACTTGAGAACATTGTTGAGCTGCTATTGAATAATTTTGTATTGTGGTAGATCATGTTTGTTCGATATTGAAGTTAGTGAGAAATGACAAGAGAACAAGATTAAATTTGGAATAGGATGGATGTGAATATGAATGTTGATGTAGACAGAATTATAATGAGGCAGATAATGCGAGTAAAATGTAGAGAGTGAGTGTACATGTACATGTACATGCGTGTGTGTGTGTGAGAGAGAAGGGGGGGGGGGGGGGGATACAAAAACAACATGAAGGGCTTATGAAAATTTGAACAAAGAAAACACAATAGATAGTTTATGAATGTCATATTGTCATGCTTTTAATGAGTTATTTATGATAAATATTTGTTATAGAATGTAATAAAAGTAGAATAGGGCAGAAAAGAAGAAGAAATGAATAGAGGGATAGTGAAGTGAGAGGGTAGGGGGGGGGGGGAGGGGGGGGGGGGGGGTAAAATCAAGATCAAAGTGAGAAGAAAACATTAATGCCATCCAAATTGCTGATTAATTTGGATGGACCTCACTTCCATCCAAAGATAGATTGATGCTTTCCTGTCAAGTTCCTCCCAGTTCATGAGAAGAAATTTGTCAGTTTCCTCTCTCTCCCCACCAAGGCTAGTCTGCAGTCTCAACCCCATAGCAATCATAAGGCCTGTCCTCATCAGCCCGCAGTTGCAATTAGCGGGTTTTGGGGGTCGAGAAAATAGCCTGAGAGATCTTGGTCTTGTTTCCAAAATATCCCACTATTTTGGAATTAGCGAGCTCATTGAGCCCGTCCGAGCTAGTTTGTGATGAGCGTATCAGTCTAGTGAAGACGCAATTTCGAGCTTCGGGATAATATCCTGAGTCTGAGAATAGCGGCTTTTTTGGCAAACTAGAGCTGATGAAGAAAGGCCTAAATAGTGTCTGAACTGTAGATTGCACGATCTACTGTACCCCATCAGTTTTGTACTCTATCTGCCCCTGGCTTTACCTGACACAGCCAGAAACTGACAGAGTTACGCTCTGTTAAAGACTTTATGGAAATTTGTCTAAAGTGTCTGATTAGAGTCTTTGCCTACAGACTACACCAAGGCAGCGCTCAACAGGAAACACACATCCTCACACTGTGAACTTTGACCTCATCTGCATAGAGGATCCCTAAGGAGAAGCCATGAGTAGCCAGCTCTGCTCAGGATTGAATTATTGTCCTCTCAGGGAATACAGCCCAACTTGACAATCGTCCTGGCGCTTCATATTATTCATCTCCATTAGCATTAATTTGCGAGAGTACCGATTGTTTTTTGAGAATCCAAGCCTCCACAAATGTTTATGGCTCTCATTATATGATAATAGCAATGTTGTTGTTGATCGTGCAGGCGCCATGGTTTTTGGAGAAATTAATAACGCTACAGTTCAGTAAACAAACCTGTACATGTATGGATATGAAATATAGAATTTTTTTGTTTGTATGTACACGTACATGTTCATCGAGGTATAGGGGACAGATGTGCTGTTTACAAGGGAAGTTGTTGCAAGATTGTACAATTTAATTTTAATACAAGAACAGAAATTATTTGTAGGTGGAAGGATACATAGAAATAAATAAAGTAGTAAATAGTAAATACCAACAATAGAAGGAATGTTTCAGTCACAAAGTATTCAGATTAAAGAGAGGAAAAGGGAAAAAATAATTTGTAAAAGGACAATAGTAGGAATGTTTCAGTCACAGAAAAGGGAAGAAATAATTTATAAAAGCATAATAGTAGAAATGTTTCAGTCACAACGTATTTAATATTGAAAAGAGGAAAAGAGAAGAAATAAATTTTAATAGGACAATTGTAGAAAAGTTTCAATAATTAAAAAAAAAAATCAAATCCATTTTCCTGAATTGTAAACCAACAATAATGTATTGCAGACCAAACTATTTAAAAATGATTAGATTCAAATGTCATCAGCACATTTCATTTCTCGAGGGGTTCTTTAAATGCCAATCTTTTCCATGAAGAGGCTGGACCGGAGGCTAATTGTAGATATGGTTTCATGTGATGGTGAATGCGAGATGGGAAAGTCAATCATCATACCTCCCTTATCAGTGTGTAGATTACACAAACATGTTAGCTTCAACAGCAATTGCATTGACATAGCCTCACTCCCAGACAATGCAGTTCTTTTTAAAGGACTTATTACTGTGAAATCTGATATTTTGTTAGTTGTTACTTGTTTGATGTTTTTTGTTGTTGTGGCAAGAACCGTTGTAAACTTTGAGAGTCAATTTATTTCACAGCATTTCACTCTTGCGAAGCAGGGCCACTCATAGACTAAAACAACCCCCCCCCAAAAAAAAAAACAAAAAAAAAAACAACAAGATCAACAACAAGATCAACAACAACAACAACAACAACAAATATGTTTGCCAGGAAACAAGTCTAGCTAGACTTGATAAGAAAAGGTCAATTTTAAGATTGTTGATTTGATCAAGGTCTAGATATTAACTTATTTAGAATCCCTCTACACTGTAGATGTGACGTCGATGGAGGCAAAGATGGAATGATTTCTCGCACATCCTCTCTAAATTCATGATTTTAAGATAGCGCATGACTTGTTTGTGACTGCAATGGAGATGTACAATTCATTTTAATGCATACACCCTGTATACTTCTTCCCTTTGTTTATGTAGAGTATTTAATGTGTGATAAATAAATTGAGTTTGTTTTTTGTTATATAAAAAATAAAAAATATCATTGTTATTATTAATGTTAGTTAGAGTTGCTGTCATTATATATTTTTAATATTATTAATGAAAAATTAATTTGTTGTTGATGTTGTTAATATTATTCAGCAAAAGCAGCAGCAGCATCATTCCTCCCTCAAAATAAGAATTACATGTACTTTAATGATTATGAATAATTGGGTGGGAAAAGTAAAAAAGGAGTAAACGACAATTACAAATAAACAGTACGGTATAAAGAGAATATTTAGGGCCTACAAATCGCACTGTTTACAGATAAAAGTTATGCATCATATAGGAGGAAGGGTCCTACAACAGACAGTTATTTTAATGAAAAGAATTGTATCATTATGCCTGTATTCATACCAAGCCATGTGTTCTTTTTCCTAGAAAAAAGAGGAAATCTTTCAAAATTACTTTCCACACACAGAGCAAATAAAAAGAGAGGTAATCTGTCGTGTGCACTCATCAATGGGACTGTTGTGTTGCTTCAGCACACTTTACATGTGTTTACATGTACACACACACAAGCACATGTACAGTACGCTTGTTCCTGCATTCAGCATTATTTTGTACCCCTTTTGGCCTATTTAGAACACATTTGATGTGAAGGGGATTTCTGTGAAATTTGCTCCTACGCAGAAACACCATGCAGTGGATAAGCGTTGCAGTTTATAGTGAATACTGGATAAGCACTGCAATGTTTCCCCCAAAGCCCCTCATAGCCCCATATATGGGAACACATTGTACTCCTTTTTAATCTGCATGTATAAAGGATTAGTAGTTGAGGGATTTTCAGTGGTAGATTATGATATGGGGAAGCAGGGTATGGTTTTTGTAACAGGATGTGTAACATATGCTTGATTACAGGCCCTCATAATTTTGTAAATTTGTGTACATTGTACATGTATGTGTGCTAATACAGTGCATACGGTCATTTTCACGGTAAAGGGTGTAACTTTGAAATTTGGACATTTTTTTCTCTAGTGATCTCATAAAGCTACAGAATTCAAAGATATTTTGGCATATGAGTAACCTACTTGGGTGCTACCTTGGGTAGCATAAACTTCTTCAGGGATTACTTTGTTAAATTTTGGCAGGCACATAAGTACCCTAAATGTGACCCTTTTGATGTACACAAAATACATAGACATTTTTGTAAAGCCCTGCATTTTTTTCAGGAACAGTGAGGATTGTTTTTGTTATGCAGAATGTGAAGTAAGATGTTCAATGTAAAGTGCCAAAGAAGTTTAAACTGTGACGGCTCCTCTATTTTTGAGAACAGAGTGTTGTTATTTGTCGTTTCGGAGACTTCATTTTCCGTTAACAATAGTTAACAAACTTCATGGGAAGAGCTCTGCTTTGAAAAGTGCTTTCTACCATTTCATTTGTTCTTGATATAACACTTGATATCTATACTCCCAACTAATGACAAAATTTGTCTGATCATGCTGCTTGTAAGAATTTTTTAAAAGCTTGACTGAGTCGAGCCATTTTTCCGTTAGCTGAATTGAAGCCTCCGAAACAAACTATTCAGACAGCTTGTACAAATATGAATATAGGAACTTATCCAATCATTATATCAAAATGTAGCATTAGGACCCCTAAATCACTTGTCAATAAATAGCTGAGATATTCCCCACTGTTAAAGAAGAACAGACAATACAAACTTTCCGTTAGCACTTGAAGCCTCCGAAACACTTGAAGCCTCCGAAACAGCAAAAAACTTATTTTTCATTTTTTAAATACCTAGACCGATGTGTTTCATGTTAAATCTGCATGGCAATCATATGTTAGGATGTGCAGGCTCCCTTGAAGTTGAAAGTAAATAGATATCCAGTTAATTTTTTTCAAGACTTACTAATAACCAAAAAAACTTGTTTCGGAGGCTTCAAACTGTAGTTAACACCATATTTTTGGCTATTGTGGTTTTATAGATAGGGGATTGTTTACAGTTTTCCTATTTTATGTTTGGTTTTGGTCTAATAAAGTACAGGAATGTGTTAGATGTTATTGGCTTTTTATATTTTTAATGATTTACAAGTAGTCAGTATTTCAGGAAGAAATTTTACACCAGTACTAGGAGTATTCACCTGTTTCAAACCTTGATAATGTAAGAATCATTCACCAAATATTAAAAAAGTTAATACATATAAATCTTCCAAGCTTTATGAATGTTTTAATATATAAAGTATTAAAATGAATCACTATATTTTCCCAAATTTTAAGACATCCATAATATTTATCCAATTTGTTTCGGAGGCTTCATTTAGTGTTAACAACATGTATCATGGTCTTTGCCAACCCCTTAGGATCAAATGGCATTGGCCATGCCATCCAAAGACCATTTGTAACCGTAGGAGAGAAATTTGGTGGGCAAAGAACCCTCTAGAAATGTTAGGGAAGCAGTGTGTACAACCCCTTTTAAGACAATGGAATAATAATAATATTCGGTTCTTGTGTAGCACATATTGAACGTCTCTATGCGCTTCCAAATTTGGAAATTATTACCCTGGCTTTAGCATGGCTTCCATTACGGCGCTTAAGCATTTCAAGGAATTAATTCCTGCCAGGTACCCAATTTACCTCACCTGGGTCGAGTGTGGCAAATGTAGATTAATGTCTTGCCAAAGGACATTAGTGCCGCGGCAGGACTCGAACTGCGGACCTTGTCCACGACAATAGACCATGAAGATATTGACAAGGTTACAGCAACATGTGCTAGCAACATCTGATACTAGATAGCATCTCTTCCAGACAGGCATGAACACTGCAGACATTTCTCTCATTTTCTTACTGTTATCCACAAGAATATAGAGGTAAGAACTGTATATTTGTCCTTAAATTACTTAACTTGTACTTTTTTTAATGGGATATTGTAATGGAACTGATGTGTGAAAGTTTTTAAAGTTTAGATTTGTCACTAAAAATATAGTGAGGCCTAGTTACGATCTGTATTGTACATTGTACATGTACCTTTATCATACTCAATGTTTGTGGTTTTAAAGGTCGGGTGACATCCAAATATAGTTTGATTCCTGTTGATGTGCAGCCTAGAAAAATGTTCCAAATCTCATTTTTCTTTTGACATCATCTGTAAATCATTAGTGAGCTAACAAGAGACAGTGGTATGTATAATATTTTAACCAGAGCTGATCACCTGTTTACAATAGACCATACAATTCCAACATATGAGTTGCTATGTCAGAAGTGGTGAAGCATCGCCAGGAAAAGAAAGGTAACGTGGAGGTATTTGTGAGCATGTGTTGTGCTGGAGAAAGTTACATAACAATTTCTCTTGTTAGCTCACTAATGATTAACAGATAGATGAATGAAATCTGGAGCATTTATTTAGGGTAGAGCTTAGCAGGTCTGAGAAAATTATTGTAAAATATTTAAAACTCTATGAAATATATTTATAACAAATTATGAGTTGTATGCAGCCCTGGACATAAACATGAATCAACTTATATTTGGATGTCACCTGACCTTTAAGGTTTGCCTCAGTACCAAATGTTTAAATTAGACTCCTGATATACATGTGTGTACATATACAGGTCTATGGCTAGTACAATTGTAAACCAGTAACAATGAATGAAATTCTTGTACATGTTACAATTTTGAACAGGTTATTCCTGCAAATCCATGGTCAAAACAGATTAAAACAAGTCTGTCATTAATTAGTACTTAAAGATTTGTGTAAAGTAGCCTACACATTAAGCATCCTTAGTGATGGTGCCCATATAGACTACTGAACTAATTCTTAAACAACACATGGATAAATAATAAAATATTATGTAATGCACATGCAAATATACATTCAAGATGTACTTCTAAAATAAAACAAAATGATTGTTTTTAGTGTCCAAGCTCAGATTTATGTATTACCATTGTTATGTGCAGTACAAACTGCTAATTTCCTATTTTCTTCTCCAATTGCAGGATCAATGTGAGCGATAACATGGCCATATATTTTGATGCACCTTCATCTAGCAGCAGGACTACAAATGGGATGGTTTTCATGGTTCTCGTAAGTATTACCCATGTTAGATCTCGGATTATTAAAAAAAAACATTTAACAGGATCAACTTTCTTTATTTGAGAAATACTTAGACAAAAAGATTTTTCTAAAATGTATATGAGCAGGTGTTGTGGTACTGAACAAAGTTAACACAGTGAATAAAATAAAATAAGGGACTGTGAGATATTTCAAGGAAGTGAAATGGATTCTGAAAGCTGTTTTTCTGTGTTTTAATGAAAGTTTGTATTTGCTATATTCTTATTTTGCTACTAGGTAAAAGCTGTGATTGATGACAATGTCAAAGTCAAATTCATGCGCCGGAACAGCAATGGTCTGTATGGATTTACAGAGGACTGTGAAGCCCATCAGCCTAAAAAGATGTAATACAGAAGATGACTCTACCAACCAGGACCCCAGCCGGCAGAGCTTACCTTTATAATTTTTAAGAAGGAGAACTGGACATGTTGGCAGATAAATTTCTTTGAAATAAGAAGTAGAACACAATTGTGTTCCAGGACAAAAACCTGTAAATACTTACCATGCTATTAGTTTCAAATATATGAATGTCTGTGTAAATGTTATAACACATAACAAACAAGTTCGTGGAAGCCACTGTGCAGAAATTTAATTCTTCACACTAAATAAATGATGACAAAGACGCAAGTGAAGGATAATGCTACATTGCTATGAATTAACATAAATAGTTTCTATGTGAACAATTATTTTAAGTACTTTCAATTCAACATTTTATAAAAACTTCAAAAGTGAGGTTAAATTTTGCTTTGTATATTGCCTTTGTAGTTGACAATATAGTGTGTTAACATGTTTGAAGTCTCCGAAACACTACTTTGAACTGATCCTATACATGTATATGTTCCCTGAATGTTTCAACTTTGATGTGAGAAAAGTGATTTCCTTGGAAATTACATACTTGGCAATATATTTCCCTGAGTCTCAGCACAGATTTGAAATCCTCATGGATTCTATTAAGTGACTATGCTATGTTTGCCGCTGATCAAAAAGCTCATTGTATTAAGTAAAGATAATTTGTAACATACATGTACCGTACTGTATATTAACAAGTATTTTTACTCTGTAAACAAATGTTTTAGGTGTTATATTAGTAATTTAACATATCATTAACAGTTTAAGTTGAATTTTTCTTAATATGTTACCTAAGTAATGGACAACATTTTATGTTAACATGATTGAAGCCTCCGAAACAGGCATTGTTGTTAACCTGAAGCCTCCGAAACACACACATAAGAAATTTTCAACTTCCTCATTTGAAATGCGATTTCTTTGGAATTCGCATCATAATTAGCCCTCATTGAATGGTATTTGTAGAATAATTTTTATTATGCTCCCCCTCTTGGAAGATAGGTAAATTTGAAAAATTAAATGTCAAAGTCATATTTTATCTTGAATTTGACAAACGCATTGAATTTTTTTAAAGACCAAATAAGTTTGACCCAAAAAGCTTTATAAGCCTTCAAGTACATTAGAATAGCAAATGAAAAATTGCAATTGAATTATGTTTGGAGAACAATATTGTCATTTAAGTTGATAGAATTAAAATGTTGTTTTTGTTCAAATTTATCATATTTGTCACAGTTGTTCATTATTTTTCCACGTTTCTCATGTAGTTTAAGCTCCAGAACCAAAAAAAATCCATAATTTAGACATTCATAGTAATAATTTTAGTAGAAATGATTATGAAAACATATTTTGAAATTTTGACCCTGTTTGAGAAAAGTTACACCCTTTACTGTGAAAATGACCATACACGTATATGTACATGTACATGTATGTGTTGTAGTCCTTTGTACCGGTACTGTTTCACTTTACATGTACATTGTAGTTCCATACAAAAATGCATGAGTGTCACAAACAATCATTCAGTCATTTGTTTCAATCATTTATTAATTCCTTAATGATAATGATTTTACGAGGGTATTTCGTGAATGTATTTCTTGAAGGTATTTCATGAGTGTATTTTTTTAATGTATTTTTTTAATGTATTTTTTTAATGTATTTTTTTAATGTATTTCTTGAATTTTCCTGAACAATATTATCATGGATGGAATAATTGATTTTTAGGGCCATGTACATTTAAATGAGCAAGTGTATCAATATTAATTTAGGCTTAAAGTGAATCCAACCCTTGTAATAGGGTCATTGTAATGAAAGCAGAACATTAGAGAAACGTCAATGTCATGGCGAAAGTTTGAAATAGATTGGACCAATATTAAAAAGGGATTGTGGCACTACTCAGCGTACATTATGGATAACATACAATTGGCCTTCTACGGAGAAAAGACCTTCCTTGTCATACAATTTGAAAAATAGGCATTTTAGTCATTTTGTGTGTTGAAACAAATCAGAAAGTTTTCTGGCACTACAGCTGTATGTCACACTGACATTCCCAGTCAGGCAATTGAAGAGCCCATACATGAACATAATGTATAATGATTACAACTTTCAAAAATTCATTACTTTCTAATTTCTTGTCCGATTTTGTTCAAACTTTCACTATTCTGCTTCTCAGTTTTATCTGCCTTGAGTTGTAGTAGTTTTTTTAATTAAAGATTTGATTTCCCCTTAATTTACAATGATGATCTGTAGTGCATTGTATGTGCTTGTTTTGGGTCAGGATGCCGTTTCTATTGTACATGTACATCGGGAGTATGAGCTGTAATAAATACTGTAGGTAATACCACATTCGCTATACTAGTACCAGTATAGGTTACTACAGGGCTGAAACATTGCCAAGAAAGCACAGCCCTGGACATAATACATGTTGGTATGCGAGCCTGTTCATGTGACATGGCACTCAGATAACATGGATAGACTCGAAGAGTAGGTGTTGTCCTACCCCTAACAGACAGTCTACATTGTTTTACTGGGCGCTTGGGGGCGAAAGGGCCATGTCAGCTGTCCCAGTTGGGATCTGCTGTTGATCTAAAGCCAGATCTGCCCTAGATTCTTTTTAGGTACTACATGTACATGTAGGTGTGTTCACATCCAAAATAGAATGCATGTACATGTACATGTATGGAAGGGGGAGAGAGGGAGTGGGAGAGGGACGGAGTGAAGTTTTAGGAGAGAGAGAGGGAGGGAGGGTGGGGGAGATCAGGGGAAAAAATATTTAAAAAACTTTGGGGGCTATATTTCAAGCTTGCTTGCATGAAAATAACAATTTTTGTTGGGCTCTTTTATGACTTTCGGGGGCTCTTTTGGGCATTTTGAGGGCTAATTTGCAATGAGTTCTGAGTATTTTTTCCCTGGGGGAGATAGCAAGTAGATGGAAATGAGAAAGAAAGAGGAAGAGAAAGAAAGAGAAGGTCTTGGATAAATGAACTTCAGAAATGCCCCCCAAGTGGTATTGATCAAAACCCAGTTTTTATTCTGATCAGGCTCAGATCTGTTCCCATTCTACACCCCGATGTTCATATTTTAATGTGCTGTAATTACATTTTGAATGGTGTTTTAAACTTTGAAACAAGGGGCATTTGAAGCTGCCCCTAAGATTGATGTTGATCAAGATTAGACCAAAGCTGGATGAGGCATGTACAGAATCAGGGATGCAAATTTTCAGGCCCTGGAGAGTTATTTTCAGGCCAATAGTTATTGCTTTTTTGTGTACAAAATAGCTCATTCTAGGTGATTTTCAGGCCCTCTGACCAATTCTAACTGGCATTCCTGCAAAATGAATGAGATCAAAAAAACATTCTTACCTTAAAACTTAACCTTCCTTTTAAATCGTGCGACTCTCTCATATTTGATTGGGCAATCACCAACATCTGCCCCTCTGTACGATGTAGGGCGTTTTGAAATGAGGCTAGTCTGTGGAGCGGTGGGACCGTTCGAGGGAGGATGTGTATTCTTTTATCTGATGGCTGACTCAGAGCAGGACGATGATACGACAACTCCAAATTAGCTCTCAAAGATTGTTACATGAAAGAAGCTAGGGAAAGTTAAAACAGATGGAGGGAGAGATGGATGGAGTAGGGTGACGGGAGGGAGGGTGAGGGGAGGGGGAGAGATAGCAATAGAATAGGAAAGTGAGAGAAAGAGAGGGAAATGGAGAAGATAACGGTACTGGTATTCAAGCAAGAGAAGGCAGAGATCAGGGGAAGGAAGGGAGAGAGAGGGTATTGGAGAGGAAGGGAGTGAAGTTTTAGGAGGAAGGGAGGGGGTCAGCAAGAGAATGGAATGAGAAAGAAAGAGGAAGAGGAAGAGAAAGAAAGAGGAAGAGAGAGAGAGAGAGAAAGAAAGAGAAAGAAAGAAGAGAAAGAGATAATCATTTTGACCTATCTTTTATCAGATACTAAGATTGTGAAATAGGACTTTTTGTTTTGTTTCCAAACTAGTAAAAGTCACTCTTAAGTAGATAACTTCAAATTCTGAAGAAATATTTAAAAACTGTGATAGGAAACTGGATAAAAAGCTCCCCAAATCTGTATTTCCTATTTTTGTTATGACCAAAGAGATGTACATGTACTGTACATTGTTCATTGTACATTTACTTGTTCTATAGACTATATTTTGTACTGTCCATCTTATGCAGGTGTCATTTGTAAGACGCACCTTTTGACCCCCGGGGATGGTGCGTCATGGTTGCGTCATGTTCCCCAAAATCGCGACGCACAGTACCGTCATGGCCGCAAAATGTCCGTCACAATACTGACCCATATGTGCGTCATAGTAAGTCACTTTACCACGTTGCGTCATTTGGTGTGTCAATGGGACCGTCACTTTCTCCAAGCTTGTCTGTTTCTCAAATGTGCGTCATTGGCTAGTCATTTTCATGAAATGGTGTGTCATATGTTTGACTCAAATGTGCGTCGATGGAATGTAATGGTGTGTCACTTTCTGTGACGGAAGGTGCGTCATGGTATCAAAATGTACGACTCACATCGGTACAATGACGCACCATTCCCGGGGGTCAAGAGGTGCGTCTTACAAATGACAAGTGCATTATGTGTTCAGTATCTATTTGATGTACTGTACCCTTTTCAGTTTCAGTTTCTTTTCAAAACACGAGAATCAAAATGTAGGTTTATTATGTAGGTTATTTTAAATAACCTACATAATAGGTTATGAATGCATTTGAATGCATTTGAAAAAGAAGCCATACATGTAGCATGAATTGCTGCCTACAGTATAATACGACGTAAACCTGTAATATTATCTACATGTACATGTAGCCAGCATAAGAAGCACTGCTAGAAATGCCTTGTGTTTGATATGACATTTGAGTTTGAACATCTAAACTGATAAACCTAAGTAAACAGTATTTTGTACAGCTGCACAAAGCATTAACAATATCGATCCCTGTTAAAGTTAAAATTGTGTTCTGGTTGTGTGATTGCATTGCGAAAGAAACTGTTTGGAAGTTTTTGGAAAAGGTTAATAATGAAGCACATTATTGTAAGTAGTCTTTTGGTGTACTGTAAACAGGGAAGAAATTACTATTTTTGGGGCTACTTTTCAAGCTTGCTTGCATGAAAATAACACTCTTTAATTTGTTTTGCGTTGAACTGTATGCAAAATTTGGGGGCTTCTTTATGACTTTCGGGGGCTAATTCGCCCAGAGCCCCAGTGTATTTTTCCCCCTGACTGTAAAGTGTTATAATCATCAACAATTACTAAATGTCACATGCACTGTACATAAAAATGTTCATATGGGACTACACACACATGTGGCACGTTTGTGGCCACACACCTTAGCTATTTCTTCTCATATTTATAAAACGAGTGCATTTGAAGAGCCATCCTTTTCAGGGGACATGTTTTCTTCCAAGCCGACTTTAAGTTTAAAAGAATGAAAAAGCTCACTAATGTTAACCTTTCCCAGAACTCGACCTTCTCTTTAAAAGTGGAGTTTGCACGCTGTCAATATTTTGCGTAATTGTTTGATGTGTGGGCCAAAGATCTTCTTTTCATCCAGGCGCTTCTTGCTGCGTTTATCGAGATTGGGGTGACAGAACAATTGAATTCCGATTCCAATAGGGCATTCGCAAGGCAAATTTGTTGTGTTAGGTCATGAGATAAATCAACCTGATCTTTGATGCGATGTGTGACTTCTGCTGGCATGAAATAACATTTTGTAATGACATTTGGAAATGCAAGGGGTCCCAAACAATGGAAAAGGGCAATGTGCTACACTAGGCTTGTTACAAAAATAACCTGCTATTTTAACTTGCCGATCTCAAATTAGTTGCAATTAGCGGGCTATTTGGTCTAGAAAATATCCCAATAAATGTTGGTCTTGTTTCCAAAATAGCCCGCTATTTGGGAAATAGCGGGCTTATTTGCCCCCGTCCGAGCTACCGTAAATCTCTGTGTATAAGACGCACATGTGTATAAGGTGCACCCCTATTTTGTTGTTTTGTTGTCGAAAACCCACGCGGGGAAGGACCTTCATTTAACATCAAGGTGCAGTTGAAGGCGCCGATTTGTGAACTTGTCACTTGTGAACTTGTCACAAATAATAGTAACAATGTCGTATTTAGAAGAATGTGTAAGATCATTAATGTAAATTATAAACAATAGAGTACCTAGGATAGAACCTTGTGGTACACCATGTGTAATAGGAAAACAATTGAGGAATTATTATTATAAACTAGGTATTACCGTAAATCTCCGTGTATAAGGCGCACCTGTGTATAAGGCGCACCCCTATTTTGAAGACAAAAAAAAAAAAAAAAAAAAAAAAAATGGGGAAAAAAAAATTCTGGAAAAAAAAAAATCGGGGAAAAACAATTCTGCCAAAAAAAATTCTGTCATCTTTAGTTAAAAAAGAAAAAATTATTACTAGGTCTTAATTAGTTCACAAGCACTTCAACTGTGCCTCGTAATAAAATGAAAGTATTTTGAACACTGAAATGAGAGCCGTTCTGATCTGGTTAACAAAAAGCCAAAAAAGCCACACAAAAGCTTTTTGGGCTGTTTTGGCTTTTTTGTTAACCAGATCAGATCGGCTCATTTCAGTGTTCGAAAATACTTTCATTTTATTACGAGGCACAGTTGAAGTGTTTGTGAACTAAGTTAGACCTAGTAACAATGTTGTTTTTAAAACTAAAGATGACAGAAAAAATTTCCTCGCGAGTCCAAACAGAAATTTGGACAGGCTAGTTTTCGTGAGTGAGTGAGCTGCTTGAGTGAGTGAGCTGCATGATACAGGTGAGTGAGCTGAAGACATGGGAGAGCTTCGGCCGGCAAAGTGCTTTGTGAAGGGGCATAATTTATCGTGACTGAAAAAAAAAAAAAACTCTCTTCCCTTCAAATTAGGAACGTAGTTTAACTTCAAATAGTAGATCCTATTCTTTATTTGCATTATGTAATTCATGTTGAGACACAGAGATTTTCGAAAACCACTAAAAAGTGGCATTTTGAGGACTCAAAATATCCTGTACCTGTGTATACGGCGCACCCCCGACTTTTGATTTTTGCAGACGGAAAAAAAGTGCGCCGTATACACGGAGATTTACGGTATAAACTACATATTGAGATCTATTAGAAAGATTACTTTCAAACCAAGATGACTGACAAATTAGAGTGTTGTTGTAGTTTCCGAGTGGTGAGTCGACACACCGATTACTGAGCTGGGAGACATTGCCAGGCAAAGCGCCAAAAAATCGAAACCTGTGTATAAGACCCACCCCTGACTTTCAATTTTTTTTCGGCGGCAAAAAAGTGCGCCTTATACACGGTCTGGTGAAGTCACAATTTTGCAACTTCGGTCTAATGATGACAGGACTGCAATGTGCTACATGCCATAACCTCATGTATGATAGCTTGGAAATGTGAAAAGAAAACTTGAGAAACTGAAAGTGTAAAAAAAAGTATGGCTATGCGGCTTTGTAGTACATACATGTACATGTTTGATACTTTGACAGTTTTTAGATTTTTTAATGCATAATAATAACCTGTTGATGAGCTTTTATTGTTCTAAAGTCCTGATTTTTCTCTACAACCTCATAAAAATATCAGAGGTTATTTATTATAGATTCTTTTTAGTGCCAATTAGGCCATATTTAGTCAATCATTACTGAAACCAGGATCATGGAGCAATTTATTTTAGGAAAGTTCTAAAGAGCTCTTGAATGTATAACAAATAGCACTCGTATATTAAAATCAGTGAGAAACAGGGAAGTCACTCTGAAATGTCCTCACTTTTTCTGCAGCAAATCATAAACAGCTCTAAATTTGTTTTTCCTATACTGTCAATAATAAAGGATTTGAAAAGTAGAATAAGAACAAAAAATTAGACATTTCCCTTTCAATCTATTAATTAATCTAAATTTGGAGATGCGCAAACAACATTATTATTTAAGCTGCCGATATCACCCTTTTGATGTACACTGTAGTAGGCCCTACACATTATTGGAATGCAGAAAATGGCAACAAGAAAACCCTTCTTTACATGATGTACATGTATGATAGTACATAGGCCTACATGTATGTATTTACAAATGCTAGACTAGGCTGCATTCTAGCTACAGCCGAGTGCTGACAACTAGCAAATGGCTGGCTTCCTGTTCCCCCCAACCTCTGGCCGGATTACGAACGTAAGGGGGACTCACGAGAGAGAGAGAGAGAGCGTGTGGCCAAAAATAGATCTCCGCCAGCCAGCCAGCCAGCGCTTGGATCCGTTGTCGGTACCTTCAAAACAAGATGATGTCCATCGTTTATCACCATTCTGAACCTCTCCGTCTACACACATTTGTTTGTGTGATCGGTGCAAGCTATGGGCTCTGATGGTCTTCGCCTGTCAGCTTGACCTTTTGATCCCCATGTTGATTTCTGATATGGAGTAGTTCATCGCCCTTAAAGTTATACCAAGGCCCGTCTGATAAAGAGTTGGTATTAATCGCAACTTATTTGCGATTACTATCAATCGCAAGTATGAACATAGAGTATGGGACTGCAAACTCACGATTGATAAGAGGACTTGTGATTACAAAACTGATATCAAATCTGGAATTCTACTTGTACATACATTGTACAAGTACATTTGTAGGATCAGCAGTGTGCTCTTGTAACCCCCCCTCCCCCCAAAAAACAAAAAAACAAAACAAACAACAACAACAACACCAAACAAACTATCTTGTAAAGGTGACCCCAAAGTACATACATGTACACATACATGTAGGCCCACATTTTAATGGTAATTGGTATTAAATTGGTCTGTAAATCTTCAGCACTATTTGTCTTGGATTTTTTTTCCTTTTAAACATAATACTGCATTTAAAGGTAAAATTTATTATCTGAGTTGTCTACAGAGTGAACCTTATCGCCATTTGACTAGCCTCTCACTACATGTCTAGGCATTATGCCATTTCTTATTTACATATCACCAAGCCTATGTTTTTTGGGCAATCCTATCGAAGCCTTGAACCGCTCTATGTTCGGAGACCCTAGGCTGTGGTTTCCTGTTTAATCTACAAAGGTCACATGATCGAACGATGAGTGAGTCGTGGAATGCTTTTTCCTGACGCTGGGAAACCCAGTGAGGTCATGGAATAGCCCTTGATCGGGAACGAGTTGCCAATTTGTGTCATGTTTTTGTCGCGGTGTAAAATAGGATCAAGAGTCATAGCGTAAAATATGGTCATAGCATAAAATTGTATTGTAGGACTATATTGTAGAACATGAGAGAAAGAGACGCAATTTGTATTCACTTCTGTTGCTATTCTGAGCACAGAGTATGGATCGTCAAATAATAGTGAAGACCATAGCTACCTGAGAGAGATAGTTACATCACCAGAAGTTGCCTCTGATTGGTCAGGCATTTCATGAAGCTCCAAAATTGTTCCCTCCCATATAGATTGTACATGGGAGAGAACTATTTGGAGCAACATCATATGACCTATGACCCAATTGGTGAAGACTGAAAAGTTCAAATTTCCAACATGTGCTTCGTTCAAAATCTCTTTTATTTTTTCTCATACACTTGGGTGATTAAATATGTTATTCAGTGGTTAATTAATTCTTTCATCTTGATAAATTTAATATACTGTAGGAACCACCTAATTCTCCTCTTTAGGTATTGGGTTGATTAGGATTGCACTTTTTAACAGAAAATTTAGGCTAAAAAAGATTGTACTTGTCAGGATTAAGAGATTATGGGATTATAACAGATTAGGTTTCTAATTAATCTGCTGTTATCTGCATGTAAGGTAAATTTAGTTCCACCTGGCTTCATTCTCACCAAAGGGCTCTGAGGTACATCCATGGTCAAACTAGGCCTGTCTTCATCAGCTCGAGTTTGCCAACTAACCCGCTAATAACCAGTTAATTTGCATCCTCATCATCCCGCAGTTGCAATTAGTGGGATATTTGGTCGAGAAAATATCCCAAGTAATCTATTTGGAGAAAAGCAAGCTAATTTCCGCCAGTCCGAGCTAGTTTGTGATGAGCATATCAGTCTGGTGAAGGCGCAATTCGAGTTTCTGGAAAATAGCAGGTTTTTTTGCAACTTTGGTCTGATGACGACGGGCCTTGTGGTACCTCCATGGTCAAACTGTTCTAGATTAGATACCACATTTGAGTGTCATGTCAGTCACTTCTCCTTTCTTCTCCCTAATGTAGATATTGTACCACATCCACCTTTGCATACTTGATCAAATTTGTCTAAGCCCCCTCCTCTCTCTACTCCCCTTTCATACCCCCTTTTAATCCCTGATGAAGACAGGCCTTGTGGTACCTCCATGGTCAAACTGTTTTAGATTAGATACCACATATTAGTGTCATGTTCTTCACTTCTCTTTTCTTCTCCCTAATGTACCCATGCATCTTTGCATACTAGATCAAATTTGTCTAAGCTCCCCCCCCCCCTACTCCCCTTTGATAGCCCCTTTTAATCCCTATGTACCTTAGCTGTAATGAGTCCTCCCAATCAATGGTTCAATTAACAGTTGGTCCTACCTCCTGTCTATTCTTCGGCCTGCGAGGGGGCCAGACCAAGAACAAAAGGCAGCGCCAACAAGTGACCCTTTCACTCTCCCCATTTAAACCCCCTCCTTGGGCAGCATAGAGGTGCTAGAGGGTCAGTCAATAGATCCATTCACCTCCCCTTTGTCCAAGAAATCTTGTGGTTCCTAGTCCGTATTGATTATTTTGTTGAGGAAGGACCTCAAAAGGGTGAGTTTGTAAAGAAGGATGATCTGTATATGGAGGTCAGGGCCCTGTTTCATAAAACTTATTGTCAATGACAAGTTACAATTTCTGTTATAAGCTACTGAAATCGTGGCATCTGATTGGCTGAGAGCAAATTTGTCATCGATAACAAGTTTTGTGAAACAGGGCCCAGGTCTGTTCCCACTTGGTATTTTGAATTAAAGTCTAAGTTTGAAGCCCTCTGCCTTGGACGTTTTTAAAAGAACGCTTCTTAATGCGCACACTGTACATTGTAACTTGCAAGAAAACATTTTGCATTTTACTGAGGAACCAGTAGATGAAATAATATTGCTTGTCTCGGGTAAGTGTAAAAAACAGCCTTTTTTCCCTTATTGAACGCTGGTAAATGTGCACACTGTAACTTACAATAAACATTTAGCATTTTACCGAGGAACCCGTAGATGAAATTAAGGAATATTGCTTGTCTTGGGTACCGGTAAGTGTAAAGTACAGACTTTTTTTTCCTCATTGTCATAAAAAATGTACAATGCGTGAGATTATTTTATCAGAAAGGTCATGATTTATGTCGGTGCCAAACACTTTTCGAGTCATTTCATGTGATAGAAGTTGTTTCAGTATGGTTTTGGATGTTCCCCAGGGAGGGAGATGGTGCACACATTTCATGTTTAGCAACAAGTAATGACTCCTATCATACATGTATGTGTATTATTCTTGAATAAATTAATTAATTGCTTGAGGTTTTTTTTTTATACCGTATTACTATTTTGTGAATTATTTTATCATTTGAATACTTTTGTAAAAATATTGTACAATTTAGTCTTTGGGCTGCGATACACATCTTTGCTTAAATAAATCATTACTGTTAGTCTGATATTGCCAACCAGTGTTGATCGTGCAAACAAATTTACAGTCAGTACTAGGCTTGAGTCGGTACGGTCGATCACACCGGGACCCGACCGTTGCCGTCGGGTCCCGGTTTCGTTTTTTGAGAACCGACGCTCCGAAAAAAATAATGAAATATGTAAGAAATTGCAGTTTTGCACAACACTAAAATCATTCCACCTTGAAACTTAAGTATTTAATTGTTACCAATCATATTCTAGCTCATCCTGAATCAATCCGAACTGCTGATATAATTATAAATATGGGTTGCAAAGCATTTCGCCCCATGGGGTTGTTGTTGCCAGCTGCTAGCTAGCTACTGTACTGGCCGGGTCTCTCGGCAGGATTAATAAATCAGGTTGAAAGAAACATTAATGTTTGAATAATAAAACGGCTTTCTAAAAAGTACTTCTTTCCAACATACCGATCGAATAATTTTTAAAAGACAAAATGGATATTATTTCTTTGATTTTGAACACCGCATGCTTCTTTTAAAAGCTGAAAATTACTTGGTAATCACAAGAAGTTTCGATACGGATAGCTGTTGCAAGGCAAGTTCAGACTAGTCTCGGAAAAATGCGCAGTGCTCCTCGTAGTTAGCTGTAATCCGTGCCAGAACGAACCCAAACAAAGACGTGATCGTAGCGAGAAAAAATCATTAAAAACTACGAGAGCACAATTGGAAAGACAACTACTCAAAATTATCGTAAGCAGATACATAACTTGGAGGAATAATACAATAGTTGTCCAAGAAAAGCCACAGAAATAGTGATATTTAAGGAGTTACTATAGGTACAATCATTATCGGAATGGGCCTGCTGATATGTCCGAATTACACGTTATTTGGTTTCTAGCCTCGTGTTCTAACACGAGGCTAGAAACCAAATAACGCCCTCTACGGTAAAAAGCAGTATAACAAAGGATTCAAGTAATTGCAGCAAGCCCCTTGCGATAAAAATGTACCCAGTTACTCCTCGATTATCACAATTTCTTTGGCATTTCTTGGGCGATTATTGAATTCTTTGTCCAAGTTATTTATCTGATTATCGTAATTTTGAGCAGTAGTTGTCTTTCCAATTGTGCTCTCGTCATTTTTAATGATTTTTTTCTCGTTACGATCACGTCTTTGTTTGGGTTCGTTCTGGCACGCATTACAGCTAACAAGGAGCACTGCGCATTTTTCCGAGACTAGTCTGAACTTGCCTTGCAACAGCTATCCGTATCGAAACTTCTTGTGATTACCAAGTAATTTTCAGCTTTTAAAAGAAGCATGCGGTGTTCAAAATCAAAGAAAAAATATCTATTTTGTTTTTAAAAATTATTCGATCGGTATGTTGTAAAGGAGTACTTTTTAGAAAGCCGTTTTATTATTCAAACATTAATGTTTTATGACCCGATTTATTCAACCTGCATGAATCAAAATGGCGGCTCGATCGTTGTCTTTCTATTTTTGCTCCAGTTTTTTTACTTTAGAGGCACGATAATGGCACTAAACATCGCCAATCATGGCTAAAAAATAATGTCAAATGGAAGAATATACCGTTCTGTGCCGAGGTATATATGTGTTGATTTATTTGACTGATAAAAAAGGTCACTTTTAAGGGACATACTGATGATATGCGCTTTTTATAGAGGCAAGTGACAAATCCTGCGAGCTGATTTCGGGACACCGGGTCCCGATCGGTGCAAGGCCGTCGGGACCCGGTTTATGAAAATCCCGACATGACTCAGGCCTAGTCAGTACAGATAATACTTCTATTTTCTAACAATATCAAGTGATATTTTCGGAAAATCACTGTTTTCAATTTGATGAAGTGGGAAATTATCAAGAGCTTGCGCTGTTCTGTGCGTGAATCAACAATTCCATCATAACACCCAATTTTAGCTATTTCAGTCCCCAAAATAGCTGCAAGGACAGCACAGGAATAGATTTGTTTCAGGGGATATAGGGATAGCAAGTTTCTAATTTGGTCTCTATTGTGTTGTGGTCATATCATATGACATAAATAGTACCATAGTACCATAGTGTACATGCATGCACGCATCTGCTGTTACACAAGGAAGCGATAGGAATATGCAGTGGACAACATGAATCATTAAGAGACAAGAATGTTTCAAGTGATATTTTGGTGCCTTCCTTGTCGATGTTTTGATAGATCCCATATTTTAAGGCCTCTTGCAAAGAAACATCTACACATGTACATTTAGGCAAATTGTTTGCCTGCCTAAACAATCCATGATAATGTCTGTGAAAATGAAGTTCCTCTTTTAATAGTAACATCCATAATTGTGTTATAACAATGTGCCGTAAAAACAAAGCTTTTCTATATCCTCCTCAAAAATTTGCCATTGTAAGACAATTTTGTAGATATTTTTGTTTTGTTGTCTCATTTTGGGTCTTTGGCTCAGTGGTAGACCAGTTGTATCGTGACGGGGAGGTCCCTGGTACTTTGAAACCAAGTCAATGTGCTCGTTCCCTCTGGTAAGGCATCGATCCTCATTTCCAAGTCCCTTGGAGAGGACTTCAAGCTGTCGGCAAGTAGTCTCTGACATTTCCATTGACTTCTTCAACATTTTTTCTAAATTTATTTTTAACATAATTTCTTTCTCTTTTATCTGTTGTCTCCAGGAATGTCATCACTCAACCGGAGTGCAAACTTTGGTTCCCAATCCAGCGCCTTCTGTTCCTTCAAGAAGGGTCACGTCGACCATGTCGCCGCGGCAACGCATCAGCTGCGGCAGTCCGCCTCCAACAACAATGACGTCATAGTAACCACCAATCCCCACACGGGGGTCTCCACATCCACAAGCACCTTACGGACAGTCCCCTTAACAGATTCAAATTCACAGGACCCACTGCCCTTGGAGTCGACCTCCAAGAGCAGTGGGTCCTCATCGTCCCGAAGAACTCAGAACGTCATTCAAGCGTCGACGGTTAGGCTGTTGGATACGTACCAGAAATGCGGGTTGAAACGGAAGAGCGAGGAGAATTTGGATAATCATCGTCAGTACAGCAGCACGAGGCATGACCGACACGAGCGCCAAGAACGAACTAACCGGAATGATTACAAGGACAGGACGGAACGAAGCGAGAAACACGAGAAACCGCATACATCTAATCACTCAAGTAAGGCAACAACAAGTAACGCCAATACGGCGACAAACTCGAATAAGAATGCGAACTCGTCGAAGAAGAGTTCGTCGGGCGGGGAAGGCGATTATCAGTTAGTGCAGCATGAGGTGCTGTGCTCGTTAACGAACAGTTATGAAGTTCTGGAGTTCCTGGGAAGGGGGACGTTTGGGCAGGTGGTCAAGTGCTGGAAGCGCGGGACTAACGAGATCGTTGCCATCAAGATCCTCAAGAACCACCCGTCTTACGCGCGGCAGGGTCAGATCGAGGTCAGCATCCTGGCGCGGCTGAGCGCCGAGAACGCCGACGACTTCAACCTGGTGCGCGCCTACGAGTACTTCCAGCATAAAAACCACACGTGCCTCGTGTTTGAACTCCTTGAGAAGAACCTCTACGACTTCCTGAAGCAGAGTAAGTTCCGCCCCCTCCCCCTGAAACACATCCGCCCCACCCTGCAACAGGTACTGGTGGCGCTTCTCAAGCTCAAGACCCTTGGATTGATACATGCAGACTTGAAGCCCGAGAACATCATGCTCGTCGACCCCGTCCGGCAGCCGTACCGCGTGAAGGTCATTGACTTTGGGTCGGCGAGTCACGTCTCGAAAGCAGTGTGTTCAACGTATCTCCAATCAAGATATTACAGGTGGGTAAAGTTTCTTCTTTCATTCGCTCTAATAGAATTTTAAATCATGCTGGAATGTATTCATCTTTTGCACATGCTGTGTTTTCAAACATGCCTGGAAATAAAAAATCAAGATTGAATATGTGAGCAGCATTTCAGGTAACGGCAGAAATGTTTGTAACTAAAGGTTACTTTAATAGAGGAACTTTTCTGGTTACTTTTTCCTAACTCCACTACATTTCCTTCTCCATCTTCACATTTTTCCATAAATTCAGTTGCATTGTTTGCATGAAGTCTCTTTTTTGCGGTAACCTCTTTCATTAACATGCCAACTGCGATGCTAAAGGAATTCATGGATATTTTTTTTGGTAGACACAATTGCTTTTATATCGGTAGATCTAAACTTATAACTGTTGTTTACTGCGGATGTCAATGTCAACTTTAGTTCATGTTCATAAAAGCTGATTTGGATGTATTACTTTGTGACTTCAAAGGGGGACAATTAGGATATTATTATGACAGGTTTTATGGAATGTGATGAAGCTTTTTCAAATACAAACAAGTCATTAAAGGGATGACTCAAAGATGAACTGTACTTCAGAGATTTGTTCTTGCAATGTTCATAATCCAAATCGAACAAACAAATAATCAGAATATGGATTTGTGTGTTCATTCTTGAAAATGAAATACATGAAATGTGTGCTTGTAAAGCAGGACGTTTGATGCATTTTCCAATCTGAAATATCATCAATCCATGGTTCTATTTATCTCATGGTACCTTTGATACAATTGTAGGTCAGCCTTTGTGATGAACAAATCTTTGTTATAAAATACCGACATAAAGAGTCACTGAGCATAAACGATTTAATATCAAACTTTGCGCTCCTTTGGTTTGTCTGTTTTTTGATGACTCCCAACTTTCTTTTGAGTACATGTAGCAATATTTTATGAAGAGGAACTGTGTTCGATTATTAAACTCCTTTATCAACATACATTTGTAATGTATTCATTCTGGATTTTATTTGACCGATTCAGTTTATGTCTGGCTAAAGTACATGTACTTATGTATTTATTTCTAGCCTTTAAGATAAATATAGGCCTATATTTACCTTGTTATCATTCCTTGTAAGTTTGTCATCTAACAGGTTATTTTCTAAGCACATTCTTCATTTGTTACAAAGAGTATTCACTCTCAGCCCTTGCTTTGAATTGCATGATTCTCTCTCTGTAGACAGTTTATTTGTCACATAACTGGAATATTTCATTTGATTAGTTAATGTGTCACTGATTTGTAATTAATCTTTCTTTACTTTTTTTCTTCTTCACATAATTGGAGTTTTTCATTCATTTAGTTAATTTGTCACTTATTTTGAATAGCTTTCTTTTTTTAGCATGGAGTCGACTCTCATACATTAATCCATTTCCTCAGCAATGCCAATGTAACAAACAGGAAATGAGTTTAAAGACATTTCATTTGAAGGAATAATCAGCGCACAATTGCAATTAGCATGAACGATTAGAAATTATTTTGGCAGGAAACGATCATTCGTGACACTGTCACCATTTGCGATGGCAAAACGGAGTGCCAAAAAGGATGTTGGACGAGTCAATATCTGCTCTAAAGATCAGTTTCTCTAATGTACAGTCATTATTCTTGGCTTGTTCAGTAGAATCATGAGCAAAAGTTGGGGAGGAGTTGGCTAAATTCAATCAAATTCATCAAATTCCTTTGATTTTAAATCTATTTTTAACTTCATGCCAAATAATGAATCTAACTTGAATGTACAAATGCTTACAGTCATTGGCTTATTGTATACATTTTTTGTGTACATGTACATTGCAAGTTTGCAAACTTGTATTCTACATTTGTGCAATTTTCATGAGTTTTTGAGATGCAACTTTGCGGCATGAAAGGGGAAAATCTGCTTTATTTTAGTCAAATGAATTACAAAAATTCAAAAATTCATAATATTTCAAACCACATTTTACGTTGGACGGTATGTCAGTTTCTGTATACAGGTAAAGGTGAAGAAGCCATAATTTCTGCATACATGTACAGTGTAGTACATTGCACCATTATATGCATTCTTGAAATTACATAATTGTTACATCATTCAAGTATTTGTTACATCATTCAAGTATTTGTTGACATCTGAATAGTTGCCCTTACAGGTCATTCACTAATATTAAAATCTGAAAAACAAGTCAGAAGTTATCCAATAACATCTATAACCACTTTCACAGTCCAGCGCATACCAGCAGATTTCTATACACGTGGGACCACAATGTCTTGCTACCTATGCACGGACATACATGATTGGCTTTCCATATCCCTTTGTGTTGTCCTAAATAGTAGCACATGGCATCTCAAAGCTCATAGCAAAAGGCCTTCAGAAACTGGCATGTAGTCCTACGTGCTTATAATTATGTTGGATCCAGACAGCAACTGGAGCGTAGTCCCACTTGCTGGTAATTATGTTAGACCACAAGCTGTGTTGAAACCTGTCATTCATTTCAATAAAGGACTCCTTTAGTTTGGTTATGTGCTGAGGATTTTAGATTGATGGATGAATTAAGTCTCTTTCACATATGACGTGGTGTATTGGAGCGTTGTTCTTTTACCTTTTTTTTGTAAAAAATAATGATACAATTAACACTAAGATAGTGAGTATGCATGCAAAAACTTTTTTTTAAATATTTCTTTTATCCCCACTTTCCATTCATTTACTTTTCCATGTAGTAATTAAGAAAGAATGAAGGAAGAAAACTTTGATAGCAAATTGCTCTCAAAGAAAATCAGAGAAGCATATATTGGTGAAGTTTGAATAAAAATAAAAATCAAACAAACCATGAGAAAGCTTTGAATGCATGAAAGTTGTAATCAATATAAGTTGGATTGCCCTTGTACTGCATGTACAAACCTGGAATTTACTGGTAGTGTCGAAGGAAAAAAAAAGGAAAAGCAATATTTTTATCAAAATGAGATGAGCAGTTTCCTAGAAGTAGAAGATCTTTTGTCCTGTAAATTTCAAATGATCAGTGCATTTTGGTATGTGTAGGGAAATGCTGAGTGGAAGAAAACGGAATGGATCAAAAATCACGAAAGAGAGTGGGTGGAGAGTTTGCAGCTACTGTGCATGTACTGCTTTGTAGAAGGGCATTTTTTGTAGGTCATCAATTTAAAGCGGGCTGGCGGGGGAGGGGGAGGGGAAGAGGAGGGGGCGGTGGTGGACAGAATGGAGTCTTTGAAACATCGGAACATGGAATTTATGTCCTTCTGTCTCTCAAATAGACTATAAAAGCTGCATGGAGCTGTAAACCAAAGAGTATTTCATTATCATCTCCATTACCTGCAGATGTACATGTATTATGTACAATGTACATGGCTAGCATGTCTGGTGCACTTTATAACACATGAACTTTCATGGAAAGGAGGTCATGCATCAAAACCCAAGAGCCGGTTTGAAGGTCGTAACTTGAACTACGCAGTAGATGATCATTTTATCTCAATGTACTGGCTCCCATATATACATTTCCATCACTCCAACCTTCTTTTAAAAGCGGTCGTCAACCTCTCCCCCCCCCCCCCCCCCCCAATAAAATACTGTTTTGTTCACAGGGTTTCTGGGATTTGCTATCGTAGAAATTAAATTTCACTTTTTTATTCTGCAGCTTTTTGTAGCTTGTATGAACCACTCCATAGAAAGTGGTTCATGAAAGTTTGTGAATACAAATTTCCTCCTCCTTTTCTTCTTTATTTTTAAAGAAAAATTAGTGGATTAGATGTAGACTTAAATATTACAATTTGTTCCTTACATGCCATCTACAGACGCACATCATTTCTTGCCAAATGAAATGTACATGTAGCAGGTTTCTGAATGTGAATTTACTGAACCAGAGTAACTTTTTATCAAGGACATTTGTTATTTGACGATCGCAAAAATGCAATCCTTAAAACGTTGACACCACTTTCAAATTCACTGCAGCCTTTTCTTATAATTTTTATAATTTTCCAAAAGTACCATTTGGACAATTAATACATTTTTATATGATTAGTACATGTACATTGAAAATTTAGTAGAGAATTGAGAGAACAATGAACAAATGGCACGTTGAGGAAATCAATTGAGTTCATCAATTTGAGTTCAATAGCGAATTCTCTAAAGCACTCTTTTAATAAAGAAGTTACTACATCCTGGAAATTAGTTGATATCGGCGACCTGGATCTGGAGGAGGAAAATAACACTGAAACCTGAACTGATTAGGAAACTGTATTGGTAGAGGTCAATGGTATTGTTGATGTTATCAATTTTGCTAGAGACTAGACCTGTTTTCATTGGCCAGAGTTTTCAAAATACCTTCAAAGTTTGTTAACTCTGATCCAGGAAAACTTTCCCACTTGTGCTCAAGATATACATGTATGTTCCCAGGCAAATTAGGACTTGTTCCTGAATAGGCCTGCTATTAATTTGCAAGGGCTATTTCGCAAGGGCTAATTTGTAGTGAAGATGCTCAGACTTTTCCTCAAGGGAATACAAAGATTGCTCGAGTTGGGCTAGGGGAGAGTGGGAAACTTCAGACTTGGGCTGTCTTTCTGATAAACGCCAATCGCGTTCGCCCAGTGGTAGAGCAGTGGTTTTGTATTAAACTGGGATATCCTTGGTATTTAAAACAAAGATGAGTGCCCTTTGGTATACCATGGATTAGTAGGTCCATGGGTATACTAGCAGTCTGGTAAAAATGAGACAACTTAACTTTACTTTTTCACGTTTGAGCTTGTTCAGGCTAATGAAGATACATCTATTTTGTTTTTCCCATGGAGGATATTCCACAACAAGGGCATTGGCATCTTTATCTTATCAAAGTAAATAGAAGGATCAACTACTGTAGATAGATCTGTTGGGAAAACCTATTGTATACCACCAAGCCTTAGAACAATTGTCATAAAAGTTGAAAGAGTTAATTTGACTTTAATTGTGTTTTGTTAAAATGGGTATGTATTTAAACAACAATGTTACCTCCTCTTGTTTTAGGGAGAAGAATGTAGCTACATGTACAATATCTTCTCGGTAGGAACTTATTGTTTAGAATGATTTGATAATTTTTTGTTTCGATAAAAATGTCTTCTATATTTTGATCCAAGTGGCATCAGAGAGTGAACTCCATCTCAGCCTCTGACACATGATGATAACGATGGTCTTTACAAATTCATGTGGCATGATTTGCCCCTTTAAGCTTGTATCTCGATTGACAGGTTCAGCCGTTCGCTTTGGTATCTAATCTATTATGCCATTAGTCAACCGGTTTGTGCGATGATCAGTGGATACAGATAATGCAGGCGTGGAATTTGACTGAAGAGAAAGCACAGGGCCTATTCACACTGCTGGAATTACAACAAAAAAAACATCGCTTTTATTAAAACTCCAGTGTACCATATAACGTAGGTGTACACTTCTTGAAAAACCATAACAAACCATTGGTGTTTTCTATGAAATTCTGGAACGTGAGAAAGACCTAGGGTTTTTGCTTGCATTGTAAATGCGCCTTTAATTAACTCTTTCTATACATGTACATTGGTCGACTCATGTAACAAGCAGCGGACTGCCACAGAACTATACTTCTAACAATGTTGCAGTCTAAGGTTTTTACTCGTACCTTATAAGAATTACAAGTAATTGCTTGTTTCCAAACAACACACATGGTGAAAACAATGTCTTTATTATTTTGCTTGCTTAACTAAAAGTTGCCTCTCCTAAAAGAATAATTGATACAAATTGCTCCATATTTCTTTGTCAATACAAACAATTATTCCTTTATGTAAGGCTATGAATCAAACATCTGCACAAAACATGACTTCAAAATTTGTATTTCTTGTGAAACAAATTTTGATGGAAGTCCCTGACTCCCTGGTATTGCATCAAATTTTCATACTCATCCAACATTTTTTTGACAGAGCAAAAACCAAGGCTGAACAGTGTTGCAATGTATAATAATTTTCCCCATGCATTAGGGCAAATCAATGAAAAGACTTCAAATTCCCCAAAGGAAAACTAATTGCTTCCAACTTTGTGACTACCACTAAAGTGGACCAGTACGCCAGTACTTGAGAAACAAAGAATTAAATTTACCGTGACAGTTTGGAAAAAAGGGATTTCATCACGCCCAGCCTATAGGCAAAACAACCTTTTTTTCCCTCTCTGCCATCCACCCCGTGACAATGGATAGGCGAAATGGATTGGGATAAATAATAGAGCATTGTTTGACAGTACACAGAAGAGTGAGAGAAACAAATACTTTTAGTTGTGAACTTTGAAACCCTGTAATGGCCCACCCCAAATTGCTGGTCCATTTCATTCATTCTGATTATTATGAAATTTCATTCTTTTATTATCTGCCATTTTTAATGATTTGTTCACGTCATAGATTAAGTTGTTTAGATAAATTCATGGATTAGATTTGTGTTGATCTAAAGCTGCATGTTTGAATGGGAAAAAATGAAAAAATAGAAAAATGAGAGAAACAAATACTTTTAGTTGTGAACTTTGAAACCCTGTAATGGCCCACCCCAAATTGCTGGTCCATTTCTTTCATTCCGTTTTTCAAATTTCTTTTCTTTATTATCTGCCAATTTTAATGATTTGTTAACGTCATAGATTCAGTTGTTCAGTTGAATTCATGATTTAAATTCATGTGGATCAAGAACTGCATGATTAAATGGGAAAATAAATGGAATACATGTAGCGTGAACTGAACGAGACAAATAGGAGTGCACTTTGAGAAAAATGTACTGTAGGTATACTGATGACGGCACACCCAAACGTATTATCAACCATAATTTTCTTTATGTTAGATTTGAATTTGTTATGTTGTATTTTTTCTGGTCTTCCCTTCTGGTTTCTCTCCTTGATATACAGTATGCAGTTATGAAATAAATCAGGGGAAAAAACATGCAATTTTAGTCAAGAAGTATTAAATATGCATAATCCATATTTCAGGGGGATTCCTCCAAGCATGGTAGGAAAACAGCAAAGTTATCAACCCCCCCCCCTCCCCCCCCCCCCCCCCCCCCCCAAAAAAAAAAAAAAAAAAAAAATCGACTGCTGTGCTAAAGCAGATTTCATTTTGTGTCGTCAATAATATCCAGAATTTCATTTGAGGATTTGCATACTCCTTCGGCTTTCAATGGATGCTGTCCAAAATTTACCACTTGAATCGTTACAGTCTCCTCAACAAGTCAAACGCATGTTGATATCTGTCAATCAAATGCCATATTTGCTCAGGATTAAGCCAAATCTATTCAAACTCCCCACTGAACCATAAACTCATGGATAGCATACACTGTACAACTGCTAAACATGAATGCCTCCATCGTCATGTTTGTATTGCTAATACAACTGATTAAAGCATCAAAAGGTCGCGGGGACGATGATGTTTCTCCCTCCCATAGTCGATGAAATACATGTGCACAGTCATCGCTGACATTGTCGGTGTTCGTGAAGACGAGTTCCTTTGTGGCATTCAGCGGCGATATTGTTCGGATGGAGCTCTATTGTGTTGAGGAGTGAACGTCTAATGAGTCGTGATCCGTGGGGATTGGGCAGGGGGTATTAACATTAATGTGCTGATAATGATGGAAGCCACTGATTCATGGAAGATTCCGTTTGACGTGCTTGGATTACACAATGTCGCTCACGTATTCTCCTTTCTGTACAAAGAGCGATTGTCGTCTTCTCAAGTCTCAAAGTCAAACATCTCCCTTTGAGTCATGGCCCATCAAAATTTGCTTTAATAGCAGCCCTCTAAATCTTGTTACAGTACATGTTTGTATTGTTTCTCTCAAAATATAGAGTTGAAAGAAATTGTTCTCTGATAAGTTTGTTGTTTTGTCACATTGGTAGAAATGAATGACATGTCAGTTCTTTTATCAAATCATAATGCAGTTTCCTAATTTGTGAAAGCATGCACTTTCTTCTTCTTCTTCGTCATAATCTGCCTCCTTCACTCCTGAAGATTCTTGCAGAGGAAGGGAGCAAAGCTATTTTGGAACTTCGGCATTTATTTGATGTATAGAGATTCCTTAAAAGAAACTAAAGAAACATTTTACACAATTTCAATTGGAAAAAGAGCTATTTTAACTGTAGCTTATGAAGTCTTCTGCAGTCGATACAATATTTTTCATTCCATTTTGAGATCTTACTGTAAAGTCACGTTTGAAGCGTGGGAGCTTCCCCCCGCAATCAATGTTTTTCATTTCCTTCGCAAAGATCATCTTTAGATTGACAATTGATTAACTTTCTGCTTTGATACTGCCATAATGTTTATTTGTGCTAATAATATGAACTCCTTGAGTTGAGGCAACAGCTGTGCTAATAACTCGTTTTCCCCGTCATCTCAGAAATAGATTTTAAAATCCTTTTGATTATTTCCTGCAAAACACTTTGACAGACTTGTTTTCCAATTCTAATCAAAGATCCCTAATTGGAAATTATGAAAATATGATTAGCTACAGGGTGTGTTTGACCTTTTATAATGAAAACAATTTTTTCCCCCTTCAAATTTGATTTGAGTTGTGAAATATTTATTTTATTTCGACTCAGGCATTTTTCTTGGGGGGTCTAGTCGAATATTTTTGAGTTCGTATTTTCAAGTCCTATGTTCAAATCTTGCATTTTTGAAAGTCAAATGCAGTTCATGATATAATGAAAAGCATTTTTTTAAACATAAATGTAAGTGAAAACTATTTGTGCAGGTTTAAAAACTTTCAAATTTTGCATTGATTGGATCCTGTAATTTTATAATAGTATAATATTTGCATTTGCACGATATCGGGACTATATTTTAATTTCTTGTCATTTATTATAAATACTGAATATTTACAGAAGTCTCCTGACTGCTGTAATGTGTTACCTGCAAAGGTAGAAATACCCATTTATTTATATAAGCGGAGATTATGTCAGTAATTGATAATTAACAGCATTGATATGCCCCAGGCAGTAAAGGGATTAAGAGGGATTAACAAATGATTAAATTCTATCCCACATTTGTACGTGTTCTAACCTACGGGCGTATGAACTTCATACGCTATAACAGGAAGGGTTGTATAAAGTAAGCAATAGCTGAATTAATTTGTACTTTCCTCCAATGCCTATTTCTTGGAACTGTCATTTTCGTGGTAGTGATTTAAATTGTAATCCTTGTCCAGTAATTCTAGATCATATGTTACATGTGGCTAAAAACGTGATAGTTTTGAGTTGACTGACACGATTTTGAACATATGGGACTGAAATCTACATCGCCAGTCTGTACCACTGTGTTAATGTGTACCCTTAAATATTTTATTTATTCGTTATGATATCATCGCACGTTTGGAATGACAGTCTTAGCCTTAGCCCAGGGGGGAATATTAAGAAGTTGCTGTAAACCCAAGTTTACATTCCTACTCGACCAAGCTTTGATTGCCTTTTAACTGATTGGCATGCCTTAGATATTATCTAGCTGAAATGAACTTTGTCATATTAACACATATTCGGGAAGAGGTTATTGTAGCATTGTATTGTATCATATTTATTCAGACATTCATAAAAACCAAACATGTCTGGGGATGCAGCAAAAAGGGTTTACATACCTGAACGGTATATATATAAGCGGAGATTATGTCAGTAATTGATAATTAACAGCATTGATATGCCCCAGGCAGTAAAGGGATTAAGAGGGATTAACAAATGATTAAATTCTATCCCACATTTGTACGTGTTCTAACCTACGGGCGTATGAACTTCATACGCTATAACAGGAAGGGTTGTATAAAGTAAGCAATAGCTGAATTAATTTGTACTTTCCTCCAATGCCTATTTCTTGGAACTGTCATTTTCGTGGTAGTGATTTAAATTGTAATCCTTGTCCAGTAATTCTAGATCATATGTTACATGTGGCTAAAAACGTGATAGTTTTGAGTTGACTGACACGATTTTGAACATATGGGACTGAAATCTACATCGCCAGTCTGTACCACTGTGTTAATGTGTACCCTTAAATATTTTATTTATTCGTTATGATATCATCGCACGTTTGGAATGACAGTCTTAGCCTTAGCCCAGGGGGGAATATTAAGAAGTTGCTGTAAACCCAAGTTTACATTCCTACTCGACCAAGCTTTGATTGCCTTTTAACTGATTGGCATGCCTTAGATATTATCTAGCTGAAATGAACTTTGTCATATTAACACATATTCGGGAAGAGGTTATTGTAGCATTGTATTGTATCATATTTATTCAGACATTCATAAAAACCAAACATGTCTGGGGATGCAGCAAAAAGGGTTTACATACCTGAACGGTGCTGTATCCCCAATAGAAATGATAACAGTAATCAAGTAATGCGGTAATAAAAACATATTGATAATTGCGATGCGTGGCGTATCAAAGATTATTTTCCTTACAGACTCCTCACAAATTTCTTAGTCATTTAGGATTTTGAGATGATGGCATAATCTTAATTTTTGCATTCTTACTCTAATGTCTTGTACTTCCTATAGAAAGCTTGCAGGGTGTCAAGTCTCTGTCTAAACGTAGAGCTCTATAAAAGCCTTGTACTCTTTGACTGGTCTTGCAAAGCGTCACGATTGTAATAAAATAAATAGTTACGTTCAGTGTGGCAATAGAGTTTGCTGATAGAATTACAGGAACGAAATCGAGTTTAAGATTGGAATAGGCAACTGAATTTAAGAAAGCAGTTTATAGTGCATTGCGTGTAACAGCTCACATACCTATCGTATGTTGAGAGCGAGAAGGTCATTAACCCATGTACTTTAACATGGAGTTACTGCCCTTCTGACTCTGAACAGGTGATATAAGTTGAAGTATGGGTTGGAGGAATTCTTGATACTCTGCCAGGCATTCCTAGCCTAGGTCTGTCTGTAGCCACATATAACATTCCCACACAGGCGAGGGGTACAGGGGCGATGTGTATGTGCCCCAGAGTGTCAGATGTGGAGGAGGGGGTGGGGGAAGGGGAAGGAGGAGGGGCGTGGATGACAGGTGTTGGAGGTTAGATGAGTAGGGGAAACAAGGGAAGGTGTGGTATTAGTGGAAGACAAATTGAATGTTTCTGTTATAAAACCAGAAACTTTGTAATTTTTTTTTTTTTTTTTTTTTTTTGGGGGGGGGAGGGGCTGTTTAGGGTATTTAAGTAAGGAAGGGTCAAGGAATGTTAGAGAAAGGAAGGAGAGGGGAAATGGGGGAAGGGGCAAGATGAGAGGTAGAGAAATTGCAACCTATCTACTGTAAGTTGTAACTCTGTACAACAAGAACATTTTGTCAATTGTTAATAACAGCTGTTGTTGCAACCAAGGAATTTTCCATGTTTAGTGATACAACTTTAATAGTGATCTTTTTGGCATGATACCCTTGCAAATCTGGACGATGCACACAATTTGAGAAATGTTTGTACACAAAAAATTCTGTGTGCATGCAAAAATGTCTGGGTTTGCAGTAGTGGTAGAGAGGAGATGAAGATATAAAGAGTCTGTTTAGTACAGGAAATCAAATAAGGCTCGACAGGCTTCTAACCTCTTTGCACTCAACGCACCCTGTTTCATGTCACACTTATCATAATATAATGCATCCTTTTGTCTGAGAAACATTAGAACATGATTAATGTCTGTAAAAATGTGCTCATGTACACAGTGTTTGTCATCAGAGAGACTAAAGTCCATGTATTATCGGTGCAGTTGGGGAGCAACAAGAGAATGTGTTTTCTCTACTTGTTGGATATAGTATGGCAGAACAGCGACCTTTTGTGTGATCCCCTCTCTGTTCTTATACATGCTTCTGCAGCTTCTCTTTATCTCTATCTTGTATTCTCCCTCTGTATTTCTTTTTTTTCCTCTCGTTCTCTCTCTTTTCTTTTAATCACTTCGCTTCACTCGCTTTCCCACTGTATTCTTTCACTATTTCCTCTCTCTCTTTTCACTCTTCTTTATTTCTCTCCCCCCCCCCTTCCTCTCTGTTTCTACTGGATTCTTCTATTCCCTCTTATTTCTGTCTCCTATGTTTTTTAATTCCTTCCCCTCCTATCTTCTCTTTATCATTTTCTTTCCTTCTGTCATCCCTTTTCTTGTGTGTATGTGGGGGGGGGGGGGATGTGACCCTTCATGTGCCCCGCATCACCGCCATACAGTACCATTCTTCTATTCCGATCATCCACATTTATTTATGGCATGGAGGACACACTTGGATATCTTTAAGATGGGCATTCATGATTTATTGCTGAGAGGTGCTATGTCCAGTATCTATCTAATGATTATCCTGGCATGAGGATGCGCTCCTTGAGCGATAAAGATATATTGGAATTCATTTTAATTAGGGGCAGATGCCAACGAAGTGGGGGGGGGGGGGGGGGGGGGGGGGGGGGGAGGTCAGATCAGATCAGATTTAGATTCTTTGCAGTTAGTAACCAGCAATAATGCAATCATAGGCCTATGAAGAAATACATATTTAATTGATCAAGTTTATGAAACTACATTTGATTGAAATATATGCTACAATGCTTTGTTTTTTATTTCATTTTTTTAAAATGTGCTTAAAAGGTCAATACAAAGAAAATTCAAAAGAATCGAGAGGGAGAGGAGAGGAAAATACGGGGAGGGAGGGAGAAAGTGGATAGGGGTGCACTGGATGCAGGATAAAAAGTTGGGAATTACTCAGGAAATAAATGGTGTAGGGCTAAAGATAAAGTAGGTAGAGAGCTGAAGAGATAAAAGGTGAAAGAAAGAACGTGCAAGGTAGAAGAAAGCAAAAGAGGAAAGGTGAGATGGAGAATGAAAAGAAGGTACCTGCCGTGCTCTTACCTCATAACCAATCAAACATTCCATAGCCAATTCAACCCATAGCATTCTCTGCGAGGTGCAGACCGATAAAGAGAGGTTGATCTGTGATTATCTCCTTCCATTCACACAAGGGGAACTATGGATTATTGAACGATGACCCCATAAAGCCCAACATTAAAACTATGGTAATGGGTTTGGGCTACAGCTGTACAATAGTCTTTCGACACTGGACTTGTTTGAAATAGATAACATAATAAATATTTACATAATCAAAATGAAATGGTATAGTGTACATGCACATGAGAATGTCAAGTAGAGATTTTTTGTATGTATGGAATCTACAAGGTTTGAGAAAGTGTAGTTGCTTCATTTTGGCATTCCAATCGCAGTACACAAAGTATTATCCAAAGGCATCACACATCAACTTGGTGTTGAACCTAGAACCACTAGTACAAGGACTACTAAGCCATCTTGTGTTCTTTGAAAATTTCCCTCGGGTGAAAGGACCCTGAGAGATGTAGGTCCCAGAGAAAGGTAGGTCCCAGACTTATCTTTCCTTTGACCACCATGGCAAGGTGACCGATAGTGGCTGGAATTTGGTGGCCCCCGCTAGGTGATGTCATTCCAAAGTGTCATTGGTTCCAAGGTGTTCTGGAATAGAGATATAACCATAGGTGTCCAATTGGTGAGAATTAAAGGGAAATCTGTTTGGAGTGGTGTGACCTACATGTACACTGTAGGTATCAGGGTTAGGGTTAATGTGGCCATTAAGGTACCAAAATAGGATAGGTTTAGGTATATTGTTTGGTCTAGAGTTGAAGTTAGTTAGAATTCTGTTAGTATTTTATATTGACTTCGAAGCGATCGTTACTAGAGCATGTGTGATAGTACCCCCTTCCCCTTCCCTCCCCTTCCCTCCCCTTAACCCCTTACCCCCTTTTTAATGAATAATGAACAATTTCTTCATTACAAAATCTCTGAGGTGCAGTTGTAGTTAGACCACCAGGGTGGTCTTCACTCCTTTGGAAATGAATCAGTTGAATGTAATCCATCTCTTTCCTTTATATGATGATTTTGTGAGTTTTGTGATTTTGTAATCTCTCTGCGAAAAACTTATTAGACCAGTGAAATGTTGTGTTCATTCTCAATTTCCGAATATATTATCAGGGGAGACATTGTGTACTCTCTGTAATGCAGGGGAAGGGAAATCTCCTTTTTTTATTAGTCATATGCAGGTTCAATGCCCTTGTAGTTAAATGTTCTCCAAATTACAGTGCTTCCCTCTCCAAATTTTTGGTTGATTAACTCTTTTGAGAGTGGATTCCACAATTTTTCCCACGATTTTCCACTCTGAATGAAGCGATCCATACTATGACTCCCCAAAAGTGGTTTTCTAATCCTCTTCAATTGCATAGCTGTGGACCACTCCAGTGCTATAGTATAGGAATGATTCCTTATTTTCTTCCTTGTAACTATTGTTATTAACCATATTCCTCTGTATTTGTGAAATATCAGGGCCCTGTTTCATAAAACTTGTTATCAATACCAAATGATAAATTTCTATGACAAATTTGCTCTCAGCCAATCAATTGCCACGACTTCAGTAGCTTATAACAGGTATCAAACTTGTTTTATTGACAACAAGTTTTATGAAACAGGGACCTGTATACATGTGTAAAAGCATGCAGAAGGCTCCATATATTCCTACCTTTGTCTTCAGAGACTCCTGATTTTGCAATGGATGTTTGGCAGGTACATGTACGCGGTTGTTTAGAGAGATATGTCACACAGGAAGACAGTGGTAGTATCAATAAATACCAAATATGGTAATCACCTGAATGTAATACAATGCTGATGATGCCTTTTCCTCTTGTTTTTTTCTCTCTTTCCGATTCCTGTTATGATTCTTGCAGGGCTCCGGAAATCATACTGGGTCTACCGTTTTGTGAAGCCATCGATATGTGGTCCCTTGGATGCGTGGTCGCGGAGCTCTTCCTCGGCTGGCCGCTGTATCCGGGAGCCTCGGAATACGATCAGGTAAGGATTTGGATCAACATTTTTGTTATCAAATTGGCAACGTTAGTGTATTTGTTTTACTGTTTAGTTGCCTCTGAAAAAATATTGTGTAACAAAATGGAAACTATTTTTTTTAAAAGGGGAAATGTCATGTATAGTGCTGCAATTAACAGTCAATGCAATTCACATTGATGTACTTTACATGATTGTGTATTACATGATTGTGTTTTACATTGCTGCATATATGTACAATACAATAATGTACATTACATTAATGTTCATCACATGAATGTTCATCACATGCATACACAAGCACATCACAATAATGTACTTTACATCTAATCTATCCATATACTTTACATCAATGACATTCATTACATAGCAACTAATTCCACTGATGTACTTGTACATACTTGATTTGCGTACATTACAATGAGCATAATAAGGCGGTGTCACACAGAAAAATCCCTTGAAAAATCCTTGCAAGGGAGAATTTTCTTGCTTCGTTAGAGGATTTTTAATGGGATAATTGGTGACACACAGCAATTAAGAGGATAACTAAAATCTGGATTTTTGGCCTCTGTGTGACACCGCCTATTGATATGTCTTTTATGATGTACCATCAATTTTTCCAGTATTTTTGTAAATGCAGACAGAGTGGATTTTAGAATATCTCACTTGAATCACCCTTGAATGCAAACATGGGTTGAAACGTGCACGTTACCCATACCAGCAACTCTGACTTGGAGAGGAAGTCTTTAATGAATTTCACAGAATCGTCGTCGGGAAACTCGGTCCCCCCACCTGGATTTGCGTTGTAATGTAATAAAGTAATCTGATTCGAGGCCTAACACTTGGCATCATAGGCGCCCGGCACCCCAGAAATATAAACAAGTAAGGAAATAACAACCAACGGGGCATGCTGAACATGTAATCATTTGTGTCATATCAATCAATAAGTAAATATGCACACATAACATATGAACGAACGCACCTTGGTTAGAGGTTGAACTGGGTTTGCCCTGGCAGGAAAGCTTCCAAGTTTTGACTAAATAAATACAGAAGTGAAATGTAAACCCCGGTCACGTTATGTGAAGAGTCACGAGAGATCCAAATCGATTGAGGATGTTTAAAAGTGAGAGTCATATCAAATTGCCACTTTGTGATCAATCAGAATTTGTTTTTGAATCAACCCAACACTTTATATTACAAGACATACTTATATGTAGGAACACAAACAAAAAACAAACAAAAATATCCTGAAAACTTTTAGACTCTATTGTGTTCCCCCTTCTCAATATCTTTACAATGTCCTTGCAATGTGGACATGGGGCCTGTTCCTAGAAACCGTCACAAGTCTAACTTCTTGACTATCCCATTGAAACGTGTGTTAATTCTATAACACATGTTTCAATAGGATAGTCAAGAAGTTAGACTTACATGTATGACGGTTTCTAGGAACGGGCCCCAAGTCTACTTTGATTCATAAGTTCCTTCCCCTGTACAAAACCCCCACCCCATAAGGATTTTATGACAGGATAAAGGGGGGGGGGGGGGGGGGGTGTAGAATTACAATATGCCTTGCAGAAAGAAGGGCATTTGTTCATGAGCTTGCATATCATCTGTTGTTATTCACAATCCTATAAATGATACCAGGAACAAAATCAAAAACAAAAAGTCACAAGGAGTAAGAATGATATTTCAAGTGACGCCAAAAATAATTCTCCAGAAAAGGATCCTGCTTCTATTATTGTTAGCCTTGGCCATAATCTATTGCAGTACACAAGAATATTGGCTCCATAGGCATTAGGGGTTCATGCAGCACCAAAACTCGTTGAGACGACATGAAAACGATTGCATGGGACTGTGCTTGGTAAAAAAAAATCTCAAGGAGGAAGATTTATATTTCAAGTGACTCCAAAAATAGTTTTACCAGAAAAGGATCCTGCTTCTATTATTATAAACCTCGCCCACAATCTATTGTGGTACACAAGAATATTGGCTCCGCAGGCATTAGGGGTTCACATGACGTGAAAACAATTGTACGGGACTCTGCTCTTTAAGCAGGAACTTAAAATGTTGCCTCGGGGGCTCAAGGGGGGAAGGGGCCACTTATTTTTAGAAAGTATCATCTGACGTCGGTTTGAGGGAACCAAACACCGATATCCTAGTGTGGGGCTATAGAGTCGTGATGAAGCCCAGAGTTGAGCTAAGATTAAAAATAGTGCAAATAGGATTTAGGGTTATATTTAGGTTACAGTGTTACTCGTATGTGGATGTAGAAAGTCATGCGGTAAAATTTAGATACAACCGTTATTCACAGGAGAAAAAAAAAAATTGGGGGGGCTACTTTTCAAGCTTGCTTGCATGAAAATAACACTCTTTAATTTGTTTTTTTTGTGGCTCTTTTATGACTTTCGGGGGCTCTTTTTTGCATCTCGGGGGCTACTTTGCCCCGAGCCCTCATGTATCCCCCCTGGTTATTCATGATATAAGGTACAACAAGAATTAGAAGCGTGAAAGATTGCATTTATTTTAGGGTTGCGGTAAATATAAACATTTTCAACGGGTTTAAATTGAGCAGAAATTAGTTGGACTTTCTCTTGGTGGTATGAAGAGGAAGGCTAAGTTTAGACTAAAAATGCCCACACCAATCTATGTGAGTGGGACCGTTGCAAGCTATGTTGTCCAATAATAGTACATTACACAGCTTTCGGGGGAGGATGGTTTAGGGTTAAATCCTGGTTCGTAGGAAACAGTTTATTGCTTGATGGCCGGTTTAAAAAAAGAACACGAGCATGAATGTGTCGGGACTACAGCCTGCGATATCTGAGAATAGCACAACACACTTGGGGCTAAAGAGGATGACGGAAATTTATTTTAAGACTCCAAGCAGAGAGATGTAGAAATGATACCTCCCTCTCGAACATACGCTGCCCGAGTTGTCCGATATTTGTCACTACACATCCCCCTTATTAGTATGACAACACGGGTGTCTAATCAGGAAGGGGAAGATGTAATTATAGAACCGACAAGGAAATTGTAACTCGATGACCTTTACGAGTTGACGTTTTGGAAATGGTCATTTTCTAGTTGATAACACGAGGGGTCATGTGAGGTTCAGCCTCTAAAAGATTGCCAAGAAGTTTGTCCTACGAGAAAGCGGGAGGTTAACTGATTTAGAAATACACGTTGGATAGAAAGTAGAATTTTGTAGTCCGTTTAATGAACGTAACATGTATTCAGCACAATAATAATTCTTTTCTTGTGCTTTAGGATTGCATGGTGAGAAAAAAATGCCTTGTGAAATTTCAAAAAAAAAGATATCATTAATGATTATAGTTTTCATTTCAAAAGAAATTTTGATTCATATGTTTACATGTAGCCGAGATACAAAAAACAAAAAATAAGCAAATAATTTAAACAGAGCCACAAACAAAGAAACAAACCAGAGCATTGAACTAGAATGTTCATTGTTCAATATGGCATTATTGACGATTGATGTTATGTTGTACTGAAAATGTCTCACTCTCTATCTGTTGTTTTTCAATGGTTACATGTATACGACTGCCAGTCATTCTGTAAAGAATGTGTTTCACTTTTTAACGACGTGCGATTTGTTGTCTATTTTCATTGCTTTCACTTTCAATTTCTATTTTGATGGCATCTTCATGTATACATAGTCAAATACAACTTGTAAAATGTCTTTCACTTTTAAATCCCTCAGAAATACTAGTAGAATGGTAGATTTTTTTTCTCAACTAGTTGAATTTATTTAGAGTGAAATCTGTATTTAGAGACCACTCAAGGAAGACAAGAAAAGTTGTCTTGATAGGCAGGTGGGCTTTATGTACAGGTTGATTATAAAGTAGAGGTTTCAATGGGGAAAGATTTTCATGGGAAGCAGGAATTGTGGCCTTTATAGACAGGTGGTCTTTCTATACACGTCACTATAGCAGGTTTTCCTGAAGTACAATAAAAACATTTTCTTTTCTTGTTTTCATCATCCATAGATCCGTTACATCTCCCAGACGCAAGGCTTACCAGCTGAACATCTGCTGAGCGCAGCGACCAAGACAACACGCTTCTTCAAGAGGGATATCGAGTCTAACTTTCCACTATGGAGATTAAAGGTAATTATTAGCAAGAAAAATGTTGAAAACAAATAGATTCATATCAATAAAAGGCAGGGTATTTTACGAACAACTCTACCACTGCTATAATGTATTTTCAGTCGCGTAATTTTTGGTGAAGGCGTACGTAGAGCGATTTCCGGTTCCTGTACCCAAATACCATCGCACGCGTCATCAGTTGGGGATGCATTGTGGGGCATGGCTATCAGGTTCAACACATCGCGACATTGTGAGAAGCAGATGGCAGTATATACGTTAATCTGAAGTAGTTTAACTAGAATACCCTGCCTTTAAATGAAATTGAAATGAACATAGATCTGCAGAAAGTGAATATACCAAATAAATAGCAAGTCTGCTTTTCTGTAATGCATTACTGCAAGTCATAATACACCCCAAAGCCTTCACAGAGATATGTACTTGTAATCTAATGAGATTCAGGGAAATGAACTGTGAAACATATTCAGAATTGATGATCATTGTGCAGACAAAAGGAATAACAATTGAGGTAAATCTGATATCCAAATATCAAAAAGCAAAATTAGTATTCCCAACATGTAAATCACGATCGCTATCTCTAGAGAACGAGCAGCAGATTTGCCAGAGAAATGGCTAAATTATTCATAAGTAAATCTAGCGTGACAGATAAGGGCTACGTCAGTGGAAGCAATGGTGATAAAATCAATGCAATGTACGTAAATCTGCATTGTTCTAAGGATACAGAGAAAGCCGAGTGCAAGGCTGGTCATGTAGAAACACTACGTAACTCCCACCCACCCTTCCTACATAGGTAACACATTGAGTGGTGTAGTCTTTGTTGACAGGCTGCAAGTTGAATCTCAAGTGTCCCTCAACACATTGAGTGGTATAGTCTTCGTTGACAGGCTGCAGGTTGAATCTAAAGTGTCCATCTGTTTTCGTCTGCCCTACATAACACATTGATTTAAATGTACCACTCGCCCTTCCTACATGACACATTTTAAGTAGTGTAGTCTTCGTCTACAGGCTCCAGTTTGATTCTACAATGTAAATCTGTTTTCATCTGCATTTCTACATAAATTTGAATATATTAGTAAACTGGCCTATTCTTTCGCATCATGAAACTTCTGCGAATCCAAAACACTCAAAAATTCATAAAAATTTCGTACAAGCGGGAGTTTCTGGCTCTTCAGTATTTGTCGGTGTCCATCCTTTTGTTTCTACTGGCAATCCTGCAGGGAAGAGATAAATTTCACAGGTTGGGTCTGGTGGCAGAGACTAACCACCTCCGCACCTGTTGTCTCTATAGATGCTATACCCATGTTAGTACTACATGCAGATGGCAAGGACCCGTTTAAGAACTACATGTAGATACTAATTAACATAGCCTGAGTGCAGCCTCGTTTAGCATTCTACACACAGTTAGGCTATGTGTCAGAGAGACCCTTTCTCACTGGGCACATTCAAGCGTTCACATTCGAAACATTAGCCGTCACATTTCAAATAAAAGTGTTCACATATGGTTGTTGGGATCACTTGAGATGGTCTACACAGTTGCCTAGCAAGATTGCATGTCATTACCCTTTCTACATGCTACAGAGCATCACACATGTAACAGCATCCACATGATTTTTGATGTGATCAAATGCTCAGGAATTGACATGAAATATAAGTGAAAACCAAGGGAGCACACTTGTCATATCAGGATACATTTCTGTCGATGCTAATTTAAAGGGGAGGGTGGGGGCGGTCATGTTGATGACATTTTGAAAATTCACCACATCCTTGGGTAGCCTCATTTGTTGATATACCCTGACATGAATTTTGCAATTTCACTATACATTGCTAGATGGGGAATGAGGATAACTTACGCCTAATCCTGCCAATGTGAATGCCCCCTCACATTCAGACATGTACACTGAACAATACCCTCCCTCTCTCCCCTACCCACCCCCAGCCATAGTAGTGTCATGTAACAGTCATGGGCATATCATATCTTCGATGTTGTTTTCCACTGACATGAAATGTACACATGATTCACATCGCTTTGCAAATGTCAATGACATGACACACGACCAATGTTTCTCCCTGTTGCGGTGGTGTTCGTCGATAGCGGGGGATGCCAAAATGTCAGCATGTTTGATCGGTAGAAGGGAATACTGACTTATACGAACCGTAATTAGAGAGGAACTATGTACTTTAGAAATGCCAGATTTATTTTTGAGGAGGAGGGGCTGTGGGGTCCAATTTTGCCGTTTCCATTTCACTATTTCTTTAAAAGACAAAACAACAGAAAGAAAGAAAAAGCAGACACATGAACAATTATTAGTAAACAAAGAAATGTGGCAAAGCATTTTGGATTGGTGAAACAAGTCTTGGTATGTTGCGTGCATTGAAATGATATGTAAGCATCCGTTCTAAGAGCGGTGATATCGGGTTGCGTACCCTCATTTCAGACAGAGAGAGAGAAAGAGAGACAGAGGGAGAGAGAGAGAGAGAGAGAGAAATATATAGAGAGAGAGAGAGAGAGAGAGAGAGAGAGAGAGGGAGACAGAGAGAGAGTGTGATTAAACCAATGAAGGAGGACAGGCAAGAGCAGTAAATTGGCAACCCTGTGGCAGATGCACGAAATGAAAGGGGATGTGTCTTCAGAGTTTCTGTTGTGCCTGAAATTTAATTGCTGTCTGGGTGATTAACAGTGGTATCACCTTTCTAAAGCTGGCAGCATCTCCACTGTCTTATTTGATTTTATTTGAAAGTGAAACCATACGTGGAGTTTCGGACAATGAACCAATGCCAGGTTGTGATACAAGTGCTTGGATCAAGAGGGTCTTGTGACTCTCAATAGGCCTGTCTTCATCAGCTCGAGTTTGCCAAGTAACCCGCTACTTTAACTATCCCGATCGCAATTAGCGGGATATTTGGTCGAGAAAATATCTAGATAAATCTTGGTCTTGTTTCCAAAATATCCAGTTATTTGGGAATAGCGGGCTCATTTGCGCCGTCCAAGCTAGTTTGTGATGAGCGTATCGATCTGGTGGAAACGCAATTTCGAGCTTCGGGATAATAACCCGAGTCTGAAAATAGCGGGTTATTGGCAAACTCAAGCTAAGGAAGACAGGCCTATTGATATTTTGTAATTGTCCCTTAGGCTTGTGTACAGTTGTAGCATGTAGAAAAACAGAAACCAAAACACACACAAACAAAGAAACAAACAAACATCTAGGATTAAAGGGATCCGGTAACTTTGTCTCAGATTCTTAAACAAAATCCTGGATTTAGCTCATGGTGCAATGATAATTATAAACCTTTAGGTCAGTCAGGAACCCCATGACTTTTACAAGTCGAACGCCTGTCTGATTATCAAGATATTTATGACTGGATTTACAAATTTTGAAAACAGTTTGCCAAACGGTTTTCATAACACTACAGTCAATTGGGGAAAACAAGTATGGTAAAGCCGGTCACTCAAAGATTTTTACATTTTTGAGGCACTTCTTGATCGTTTTGAAGCGTGATTTTTTTTTAGGGCTTCAATATTACACCATATCACAGACACTGATAACACGTAGGTCCGTGCATCTCAGATTTAACCTTGTTAAACGATGCCTTTAAAGGAAAAGATGAAGCCACAAATGGTTGTCAGCATCATAATTACCAAGAAAAAACAAAAAATCAGAATAACCAAGAAATTTTGATGGGTTTCTTCTGTTGTATGACGTGATCCGGCGGAAAATGCTGTGCGATAATTTTCATTCATTTTAGAATGAATTCCTAAGTTCTACATAAACCACATTCTAAACTTCATTCATAGACCCAACACCACACCTATCCCTAATCCTAAACCTAAACCTAAACTTAAAATCAAATAGCAACCCAAACATAACCCTATACTTAGAGCTTTTTGTCCACTGCAAAAACATGTCCTGATACATCCATTCAAATTTGCCAACACGGCTGCAAAGGCTAAAATTCACTGACAGCGCCCATGGCCCCTGAACGTTCACCTATAGCTGACGAAATGTTCATGCCTGCTGCAAACTACCAAGACATAATATGATCACCCCACTCTGTCTGGCTGGAATACATAAAGCACCTAGAGATGAATCACGAGAATAGGAAAGAGAGGAGTACCGTAGCTCCGACATTTCTGTTCATGATTTGGACAAAGTCCAGCTTGTTCAGGTGAAACTTCTCCCCAGAACAGGAGGTATTAAAATGTCTTTAAAAGGTCAAATACATTCTGCAGGAGGAAGGATACTTGTTTATTGATCCGTCTCTTGACATTGTAGTCATCTTCTCTTTCGCAGAAAAAAAGAGATAAAGAAGAGTGATTTATGAAAGGTTTGAATAAAGGAATTGCCAATTTATTCATGATTATGAGACGGGTAAAAAAAAAAAATGAGGACGATCTGTCAGGAATCGTTAGTACTTTGTTTGTTAAAGTTGGACTTCAGATACGATCATATATAAGGCAGGTCACTTAGGAAAGGTAAACAGCTCTGTGAAAAGAATAGAAGGGGTGGGGGTCAGGGCAGGTTGCCCCCAGACTTTCGGAAGAACCCTTTTCAGTTGAAGAAAGGGGTGTTTTCCCTCGTAATGCATAAAGATAATGTACATGAAGTACATCATAAGCCTATTTATCATTTTTCCCTACTTTACAAATATCTCTTCATTAAAGATTCTGTATGAAGCTTGTTATTTATAGATGTGGTGGTACATGAATTTTCATCAAAGTTAATTCAAATTCCTTGCAAATGAGGCTTTCCTTTCTCAATTTGTGTCGTTTCATTATTCCCTGAGTCATGTTGCAATGTTAGGAGGGCCTGGGAATTGTTTACCTAGAATTGCCTGGATTTCACGCTATCGGCCAATTTTTTCTTCCATTTCGTGTTAATGCCAACTTTTTAGCAACCAAGTCTTCCCATTGTAAGCCTTATGGGATGGTGGGAATGAAATACAAAAGAGAAATGAAATTGGCAGAGATTGAGGTATTTCTTGCGATGACAGAGTCGTGAAACCCGAGCTCTTGAGATTGTTCTAGAAAGAAGAAATAGATGTAAAGCTTGTAAACTGTAGCATGGGAAGGTGCTACATGAAGTTGTCCACCTTCCTGGGGGTGAGGTATATCAGTAGAGCAGGCATTGATGGAAATAATGGAGATTTTTTTTTTCCTCTCAATAGGCCTGCTTCATCAGCTCGAGATTGCCAAATATCCCGCTATTTGAACTATCCTGATTGCAAACTATCCAGCTAATTTGCGTCTTCATCAGCCGAAGTAGCAATTAACAGGATATTTGGTCGGGGTTTTGCCCTTACTCCTCAAATGAGAGCTCTTTGATGCCCCCCCCCCCCCCCACCTTTCAAATATTGCAAATCATTACATTCATCACTCTGACCTTACAAGTGAATAATGATACCATTGCTATTGCCTAATCGGAAGTGACAGTTGAACAAAGAATGATCTGTGTGTTTCCATTTTGACAGAACCCTGAGGAGCACGAGACGGAGACCAGTGTGAAGTCCAAGGAAGCAAGGAAGTACATCTTTAACTGCCTGGATGACATCGCTGGGGTCAACCTGCCGACTGACCTGGAAGGAAGTGACTACCTGGCGGAGAAGGCTGACAGGTAATGTACACTTCCTGTTTGTGACCTAAGAATCAAGGTCATGCTGCTCTGATTAACGATATATTTTGCATGGCTAGTATTGTATTTCATGGGATTTAAAGTAGGTTGGTTGGGGGTGGGAGAGAATTAATCAACTGGTTAACTTTTAGATTGACCTGGAAGGAAGTGAATACCTGGCAGGGAAGGATGACAGGTAATGTACACTTCCTGTTTGTGACCTAAGGATCAAGGTCATGCTGCGCTGACTAGTGAAAATATTTTACATGGATATTATTGTATTTCATGGGATTTAGAGTAGGTTGGTTGGGGGTGGGAGAAATGATTAACTGGTTGACTTGTAGATTGACCTGGAAGGAAGTGAAAACCTGGCAGAGAAGGATGACAGGTAACTTGACTTCCTGTACGTGACCTTAGACTTGAGGTCATGCTGCGCTGATCAACAAGAGATATTTCCCTATGGCATGTGTAGTGTTTCATGGGTGAGAGAAGGTTGCAATGATGGTAGGGGGATTTGAAGATAAACGATTTTCAGGGTGACTTGCCAGAGCGACCTGGAAGGAAGTGAATACCTGGCAGGGAAGACTGACAGGTGTAACAAACACTTCCTGCACGTGACCTTAGATGTGCAGTCATGATACAGTGACTAACAAGATGTTTTCCAGTAGCTTGTGTAGTATTATTTTAATAGGTTGATGGGAGAGAAGGTGGTTGGGGGGGGGGGGGGGGGGGGGGGAGATAAGAGAAAAATTTGATTGTCAAACTTCCCAATCGACCTGGCAGGAGTTTTTTCTATCGTGCTCTTAATTAAAGGTAAAGACCAGTATTGGTAATGCCCCAATTTCAAAAAATGAAATGGAAGCTCTCATTACCAATCATGTGAAAGAATATGTTTTGACTAATACATGATAACAAATTTGCCGGGAAACCGCCTACTAATTCATATATTTGGTAAATTTGTTTCTCTCATGGTCCTGTGAGAGATATAGGGTAGTCCCATATACATCTTTCTGTGTATAGTGCTTGTAACTTTACGAAGAATGGGCCAAATTTCTTATCATTTTGATGATTCCAGAACCTTGCAGATGCTAGATGCTAGATGATCAACCTTTTCTGATCGATTCCACAACATTTCTTTCACAATTCAATCGCATGACCATAACTGGTCTTTACCTTTAAGTCAAGAGAGTAAAATATTTGTGTTTTTGATATAGTATACTGAACGAATGAAGACAAATATTTTGTTGTTTTACTATTTTCTATGGAAGAGAGGGTGCAGTGAGTTGCTGAATATAATCAAAATAATGCACTTTCTGCTGGTATTTCAGTTGCTTGAGTTCAAAGTTGTTGTTGTTGTACTATGTATGGAAAAAAAATCGGTATAAATAACCAAACTACAATGTTTTCTATCGTGTAGCACGTTTGTTAAACTGCTGACAAAGATATCATTAGTGAAAGCCCTTTTATTCTCTCATCAGATGATACTTTTGTTGGCCAGGCTACAAGATTTTAAATAAGTTTTTATTTGTTTTAGTTTACAAGCTGTATGCATATTGAGTGAATCAATGAAGCAAATCTGTGATTTTTTTTCCCTGTGTAGGCGAGAGTTTGTTGAACTGCTGAAGAAGATGCTCACCATCGATCCAGACAAGAGGATCACACCTCTCGAGGCCCTTAACCATCCCTTCGTTAGTCTGTCACATCTAGCAGAGTATGCTCATTGTAGGAAGTAAGTATCTGTATTCCTTCCTTCTATCCTCCCCCTCTTCCTACCCCCTCCTCCTTTCTATCCCTCCCCTCATTTATATCACTCCCCTCAATTCTATCACTCCTCTTCATTTATATTCCTCCTCCTCCCCTGGTCTCTCCTCTCATCTTCTCTTCTTGAGAGGTCCTTAACCATCCCTTTGTTAGTCTGTCAGATCTAGCCAAGTATGCTCACTGAAGGAATTAAGTTTCAGTACTCTTTCCTTCTTTCATGCTCCTTCTTCTCTTACTCCTCCTCCTTCTTCTCTTACTCCTCCTCATACTTTACAGTCAATACCAAAAGTAGAAGATGAGATGAGCTAAAAAATCGGTAAAGTTTCGGGGACTGGGAGTAATTGTGCTCTTAAAAAACGTAAAAGAGCTATTGATAACTCAAAAACAAAGTTTCAGTAAATGGTTAACCGTTAATATTTCCCCATGGAAATCTTGCATTTCCTGATGAAAAATCCCCATAGGACCTCCTGTAAAACCACATCAACTTCAATAACAAAAAATTCTGTCCTGAATAATGTGCATCGAAAAATGCAACCCTAAGAAATATGAACAGAATGGAAATTTGTGATATTGTGATATTTATGGTTGAAAAAGGAACTTAATACAAAATTATAAATGGGAATATCTATCATGCATTTAAATTTTTTTGATTATATTAAGATAACTTTATGATAATTATTATGACTACTAACTCTGCTGTGATGTTCTCCATTGTGCAGTACCAAGGCATCTGTTCGAGCCATGGAGGTGTGCAAGCGAGGTACCCAGCTCTTCGAGAGCAACCTACCCAGCGTCCCAGCAAGCTTTGGAGGGGTCATGACCCCGTCGGCCGCCAGCGCAGGAAACCTCAACATCGCGTTCAACAACCAGATCAATGCAGCCATTCAGAACCAGGTAAGGGAAAAGTTACTTTAGCCCTTGTGCGCCACACTTCTTGAACTCAATAATGATGAGAATAATAAAATGGTGCTTATAAAGCGCTTTCGACCAAAGTCTCTAAGCACTTTAGTGATAAGAAAAATTGTGATAATGAAAATAAATGTTCTTGTATACACTTCATATGAAATTGTTACATAATGTCTGCCTGTGCTTTTTGTTGTTGTACGTATTTTAGCTGCAAACAATAGCCAGTTCAGGTTTCAACAGATAATTGTTGACAACCAATCAAATTGGTTAGCTGCTGCTCAGATGATGTTACGTATCACTAATCTCTCTTTTTTTATAGACCAAAGTAAAATAAACATTTCCAACACATGTAACATAAGAAATAGTGGACCACACAATGAAGTAGAGTGGACGTGTATACTGTATACTTGCTTCCAAGGGCTTAAGATTTGATTACCCTAGCTTTAATTCTGGCAGCTTTTATGACCAGACAGTCCATTTCAAGGAATATATATTGCTCTCTACCCAAAAGGTGTTAACTCTGTTTATAAGGATAGGAATATAATGCCTTTCTGGCGCTAATCAGACAATCTTCTGAAAACTAGGCCCCTGTTTCATAAAACTTGTTATCAATAACAAGTTACAATTACTGTTACAAGCTACTGAAATCATGGCATCTGATTGGCTGAGAGCAAATATGTCATGGAAGTTTAGCATTTGTTGTTGATAACAAGCTTTATGAAACAGGGCCCGGAAGGATATCAACTTGATGTAAAATGATGAGAGTTAATGCCTTTCTGGCGCTGAGCAGACTATCTTCTGAAAACTGGAAGGATATCAACTTGATGTAAAATGATGAGAGTTAACTTCTTTCTAGCACTAAGCAGACTATCTTCTAAAAACCGGAAGGATATCAACTTGATGTAAAATGATGAGAGTTACTGTCTTTCTAGCACTAAGCAGAAAATCTTCTGAAAACGGGAAGGATATCAACTTGATGTAAAATGATGAGAGTTAATGGCCTTCTGGCACTGAGCAGACTATCTTCTGAAAACCAGAAGGATATCAACTTTATGTAAAATGATGAAAGTTAATGCCCTTCTGGCACTGAGCAGACTATCTTCTGAAAACGGGAAGGATTTCAACTTTATGTAAAATAATGAGAGTTAATGTCTTTCTGGCACTAAGCAGACTATCTTCTAAAAACCAGAAGGATATCAACTTGATGTAAAATGATGAGAGTTAATGCCTTTCTGGCACTAAGCAGACAATCTTCTGAAAACCGGAAGAATTTCAACTTTATGTAGAATGATGAGAGTTCATGCCTTTCTGGCACTAAGCAGACAATCTTCTGAAAACCGGAAGGATATCAACTTTATGTAGAATGGTGATAGTTACTGTCTTCCTGGCACTAAGCAGACAATCTTCTGAAAACCGGAAAGATATCAACTTGATGTAAATGATGAGAGTTCATGCCTTTCTGGCACTAAGCAGACAATCTTCTGAAAACCGGAAGGATATAAATGTTATGTAAAATGATGAGAGTTCATGCCTTTCTGGCACTAAGCAAACATCTTCTGAAACCGGAAGGATATCAACTTGATGTAAAATGATGAGAGTTAACGTCTTTCTGGTACTAAGCAGACAATATTCTGAAAAACCGGAAGGATATCAACTTGATGTAAATGATAGCAGTTAATGCCTTTCTGGCACTGAGCAGACTATCTTCTGAAAACGGGAAGGATATCAACTTGATGTAAAATGATGAGAGTTAATGCCTTTCTGGCACTAAGCAGACAATCTTCTGTAAACCGGAAGGATATCAACTTGATGTAAAATGATGAGAGTTAATACCCTTCTGGTGCTAAGCAGAATATCTTCTGAAAACCGGAAGGATATCAACTTGATGTAAAATGATGAGAGTTAACGTCTTTCTGGCACTAAGCAGACTATCTTCTAAAAACCAGAAGGATATCAACTTGATGTAAAATGATGAGAGTTAATGCCTTTCTGGCACTAAGCAGACAATCTTCTGAAAACAGGAAGGATTTCAACTTTATGTCAAATGATTAGAAGTTAATACCTTTCTGGCACTGAGCAGACTATCTTCTGAAAACCGGAAGGATATAAATGTTATGTAAAATGATAGTGATTTAATGCCTTTCTGGCTCTCAACAGACTATGTACGTGAGGCTTGTGTGCAGTGACAGTTTGATTGTCCATGCTCTCTCTCGCCCACAATTGCGTGGATGCCGTCGTAACCACGGAGCAACATTAGTTATTAATGGACGGTCGCCGGCCTGAAGCCCAAAGCGTGACATGTTGATTAGCCAGGCTAGTACATGTACACCCACACGTAATCAGTGAAGTGGCTAAGACAAAAGCAGAAGAGATATATATGGAAGCTATGAGAGATAATATAACTGTAAGAGTAAATGCTCTGTAAGTTCTACAAACACGAGCAGTGAAAAATAAATTTCAATGCAATTCAACAAAGTTCCAGAAACCATTATTTTACATTGGATATGGTGAAGGTTTGAGTGATATTTTTTCCTTAAAGGGTTGTTAATCATGATTTTTAATGTTCTCGGAATGAGATGATTGCATCTAAATATAATTTACCCGAATTTCTCTATGAGCTTGAATTTGAATTTAACCATAGAGAAACATTAGTTCTCAATGGATAGGTGAATATAAGATGGTTGAAGCTACAGGGTGACATGTTGATTATCCTTTACACCCACACCTACATGTAATCGGTAAAATGACTAACGCAAAAATAGAACAGATATATCCTGAAGCTCTCTATAGTCCTGAGTAAAGCTTATTTATAAGTTCTACATGCACTAAGCAAGGAGCAGTTACAAAAATACATTTCATTGCGATTACACAAATTTCCAGAAACATACTGCAGATTTCTTGAAGCGATGAGTGGTATTCTTTCTGTAAAGGTTACTAGTAAGTTCAACATGCACTATTTTAGCAATTTGAAAAGAGTTACCCAACATTTCCACAGAGGTATTGAAGCTTATTAGTGATGATTATTCTACACCATTCTATATCATTTTTTGCCTTCATATTTAAGATAATTACAGAAAATTCTGATTTCTTTTCTTTGACCTACTTTATGTTGACAAAATCTGGTAAAATACAGTTCATATTTCCTTTTTTCCCTCTCAAGACTAACGTCATTGCATTGATGACACTAGTTGCCATAGCGACGGATATAGTTGATTGTTTTTCCATCTGTAGACAGTACCATCCTGAGTCAACACAAAAACCGTTGCTATTAAATCACCTATTGGATATTAGCATGTACAGTGGCCCCATAAAAATAGGCTTTTAAAACAACTGAAATATAATTTTGGGGATATTTTGTTAAACTGCAGACATGTGATTTAAGCATTATGGACAGTGTATACCACTGAAAGATGAATAACATTTTGATTAAAAAAAACCCACAATGATATAGATTGAAAAGCGCCATTAAGGAAATGATATAGGATAATAATCATTGTTAAGGTTGTGGCAAAGCCTTTACTAATCATGTTTCCTAAAAAAAATGATAATTTGGTTATTGCACACATGTCATCATCATTTGCAGATTCTTTAATACATATTTTATGAGAACTTTGTATCGTATAATCATGTAATAATGATGAAAGTTTGAATAATGATATACAGGATTTTTTTCTTCAATTCAAAGTATTTTGACCATAATCGTATAATGATGTAATAATAACCAAAGTTTTGGCAATAATATTTTTTCTTTTTCTTTTTCAAAGTAACCTTTACTATTGACCATAAGACTACCTGTATTAATCATAGCTAGAGTTAGAAATTTGTCACTGATATTTATAGAGGCTTTGGGGCTCAATGGAAATGAATTAGAGAAGTGAAAGTGATCAACCTAAATATATCTCTGATCCCTTTGACTATTGTTCATGGCTTTGAAAGGTTTAACAAAATATTTGTGTTTAAGAAAGGGTCATGCCAGAAATGACTAATAAACCACAAAAACATAAAAAGCTGTCTGTAAAGTTTGAAACGAAAGGTATTAGGTATCAATCTACGTGTAATTTTAGACATAGGATAATGACACTACATGTAGCTAGCTTTGTACAGGGTTTTTTCTTTGATACATGTACAAAGAGCTAAATACCATAACCCAGGCTTTAGCCAAGCTTCTATGATGAGGGGCTTGGGCATTTCATTCCCCCCTGATAGATATCCCTTTACCTCACCTGGGTAGAGTACGGCAGAATCTTAAGCAGTGGAGGAGGATGATTATTTTGAAGAAGAAGAAGAAGAATTTAAAAAAAGTCTTGCCAATGAAAAGGGGTTCAAATATCTTACCCTATGCTTAAGTCTATACAAGACTCTATTCACAACATCTCAACATATCTCTGATGTTTCATTATTTTGATTTTGCTTATAGGAAAACCTTGACATTTCGATCCTCTATCAATTCAAGGGCCCTGTTTCATAAAAACTTCTCATCAATAACAAATGCTAATACTATATGACACATTGCTCTCAGCCAATCAAATGCAATGATTTCAGTAGCTTACAACAGCTATTGTAACTTGTCATTGATACAGTCAAACCTGCTGTAGTGACCACCTGTCTACAAAGAACACATTTTTTGTTTCCCTTGGAAATAGTTTGTGATTGAAGCATGTACTATAGGCACCTGTACATAAAGACGACCTGTCTATAAAGACCGCTTTACTTGTCTCCCTTGGGTGGTATTTATAGACGGGTTTTATGAAACAGGGTCCATATTTTCCCTCTTCTTCAGTTACCAATTTCCCTGAATGCATATTTGATATTGATTGAAACTGGATTCTGAATATCTATTTTCTTCTCACAGGCACACTCGCAGACGTTAGGTACCTCGATACGACCCCAGGCGCCCGAGTTCCCGTTCCTTCAGTACCACCTTCAGTCCGGTCCCTACATCCCGTACCAGCCGCCGCAGATCGCTCAGAGGGTGTCGCAAAACACCAACCAACCCCAACCTGCAACCACACAGTACCCGAGACCAGACCCCTTCCAACAGGTAATGATAATGTACATTTACATCTGCTATATCACCTGTAAAGTAAGACCACCTGTCTATAAAGACCGGTCCCTACATGTATATCCCCTACCAGCCTACCCTCTGACTACAGATGTCCCATTCAATTAAAAGTTCTAAGTTCAAAGCTTCTGTTTCAAAGTTTGTAATAAAATGATCCTTAGTTTCAGTTTGAATAGTAGAGCTGCTTAGGAGCAATCACTTCAATCCTCCTAACAAGAACAAAAACAATGGGTCCCATATGGCTAAGAGTAGGCCTTTAATTAAATTAATTTGTCCCCTACCTCCCCACCTCTCCCCCCCCCCCCCCCCCCCTCATAAAAAAAGGGGGAAAAAGAAAGAAAGAGACAAATCTTGACATGACCAAAATTACCAATGACAGTGACATCGGTCAGAGTCATATTCAATTGACAAATAAAGGGATTTTCATGTTTCAAAGAAATATGTGGATAACAGACATGTTGTTGGGACACATTGCAAGGCATCTTCTTTTACCAGAATAAAATCTTCTCTTTAACAATGTGAATGTGATTGTTTTCAGCCCCTGCAGGTGTACCCGGTCCGAGTGGACAATCACGTAGCAATGGTCAGTCAGGCCCCACAACCCCAGAGTTTACAGATTCAGCCCCAACTATTCACACAGGTTAGTGACTTGTCCGTTTGTCTGTATGTCTGTCTGTCTAGGTGTTCCTCCATATGTATGTACCCCTCTTTGTTTGCAATCTTTTTTTCAGGACTGTCTCTGCATGTAATGTTTCTCCTGTCCACCTCTGTGTATTTTCATTATTCTACTTTTCTTTTTTTTATTTTCTGTTTTGAACATAAATTTTGTACCACACTCTTGCTCATTCTCCCTCTTTCTCTTATTCCCAAACATAACCTGGTCTCCCTCTCTGTCTTGCTGTCCCAATTTCTCTCTCTCTCTGTCTATCTGTCCGTTTGTCTCTCACTCTCTCTTGGTCCGTCTGTCTCTCTGTCTGTTTCTGTCTCTCTTTCTCTCTGTGTCTCTCTGTCTCTCTTTCTATCTTTCTGTATCTGTTTCTCTGTCTCTCTTGGTATATCTGTCTCTCTCTCTCTCTCTCTACCTTTCTCAATCATCATACCCTCCTTCATCACTTATCTTCCTATCAGTATTTTATCGAATTTTGATGGTGTGACGAGGATATTCCTCTTTGAGGAGGAAATTCTGTGGTTTTGCTGGTTTCTTGATTTCAATCCCATATGACACGAAACACGGCAGAAATAGATCACTCCTGAGCATCTGGATAAAAAAATGATGAAAGACGATCAAGAAACATCCAGTTTCCTAATAGAATATTAATAGATCCACACCTTAGTGGGGCGAAGGGGGAAGGAGAATTAATAGCGACTTCCAAGCCACTTTTTAACAGCTTTGACATGCCCTAATTGTGGTTAAATATTGCAAATATCCTAAAAATATTATTCAAATATAAAATATTCATGAGATGATCAAGTTTTTTACAGAATACTCTTTGAGGTTTACTTTTGAGTATTCTGTTAGCGGTTGTTTTATTTCTTTTCAAACTTCCTCTATGAGTTGCTTAGATTGTTTCGGGTTGGTTCATATTATTTGAGGATTTTGTTTTATGTAGTTTTTTTAAAGATTTTCCTACAAAGAGGCCCTCTCAAGAGTTCTTTTTTATGAGTTCCTATATGAGTTTTTGTCTCGCCTGCGTAGCAAAAAGCGAGACATAGGCGCCGCTTTTCCGGTGACGGCGGCGGCGACGGCGACGGCGGCGGCGGCGACGGCGACGGCGTCAACATCAAAAACTTAACCTAAGGTTAAGTTTTTGAATTTTTGATATAATTTTTAAAGTATAGGTTCTTAGTCAATGAAACTTGGATTATAGGGTAATCAAGTATCCCCAATCATGTGAGTAGAATTTCAGATCACAAAGTCAAGGTCAAAGGTCATTTCAGGTCAACAGACTTGGACTATGTTGTAGCATCATCATCGAAAACTTAACCTAAGGTTAAGTTTTTGAATTTTTGATATCATTTTTAAAGTATAAGTTCTGAGTCAATGAAACTTGGACTATAGGGTAATCAAGTATCCCCAATCATGTGAGTAGAATTTCAGATCACAAAGTCAAGGTCAAAGGTCATTTCAGGTCAACAGACTTGGACTATGTTGTGGCATCATCATCAAGATTTTCAAAATGCTTCCTTATTTTTCAACCGATTTTGATTCTGATTGTTTCATATGATAGGGCTAGGAGGGGGATTTAAAACTTGTACACAGAATCGTGAAATTCATTATCTATGCTAATTTATGCAAATTTATTTGAAATCACAAAAAATGCTTCTTCTCCTTCATTTCTCGACCGATTTTGATTTGGTTTGCTTTATCTGGTAGAGCTAACTTTGGTACACTAAACTTCTACACCGAATTTTGAAATTGTTCTCCATTAATTAATAATGGTAATTTATGCAAATTTTTTCCAAAAATAACAAAAATTGCTACTTCTCCCTCATTTCTTGACCGATTTTGATTTGGTTTGCCTTATCTGGTAGAGCTAAATTTGGAACACTAAACTTCTACACAGAATTTTGAGATTTTACTCCCATTGATTAATTATGATAATAATGCAAATTTATTCCAAAAATAATTTAAAAATCACAAAAAATGCTTCTTCTCCTTCATATTTCGACCGATTTTGATTTGGTTTGCTTTATATCGTAGAGCTAACTTTGGTACACTAAAGGTCTACACAGAATTTTGAAATTGTTCTCCATTAATTAATTATGGTAATTTATGCAAATTTATTCCAAATATAACAAAAATTGCTTCTTCTCCCTCATTTCTTGACCGATTTTGATTTGGTTTGCCTTATCTGGTAGAGCTAAATTTGGAACACTAAACTTCTACACAGAATTTTGAGATTTTGCTCCATTGATTATTTATGGTACTTTATGCAAATGAAATGAAATTATGTCCCTTCCAGGGCATCACATTTTTATTTTTTGACCAGTTCAAAAGTGTACCACGATATTTGTTGTTGCGAGATGCGGATGAGCACTACAATGTACGTCATTGACGTTCTGGTTTATCATATTGAATTGCGTTATGCAGGCGAGACCGCCGAGAGCGTTTCCCTTGTTCAGTAAGGTGTTCTCTCTAGGTTTTTGAAGGAGTCTTAGGGCTTCCTGCCAATTTAAGAATTCCAATGATAGTTCCTTGAAAAAGTTCCATTTAGAAGTTCGTCGAGTATACAGTTCAGTATTCCATTTTAGGAGTTCCTACTTAGGTGTTTCATTAGAAAAGATTACCTCCAGAATCTCCTTTGAGTGGTTATTTACTTTGTGAGTCTCGTGAAGAGACTAATTGAGATCCCGCTTCGCCCATGTGCACTCAGTATCGCTTCATCGCCATTTGAAAGCTCATTTGAGTATGCAGTTCCTTTTAGATTTTCTTTGATGAGTTCCTAGTAGTGTTTCCTGTAAGAGTTCATTTAAAGAGTCGTTTTATTAAAAGAGTTCTCTAGAATGATCTGCTTCTATGATATCCTTATTATCCTATGAGTATTATGATGAGGCATTTCTTTTAGATGGTCCCTTAACGAGTCCCTGGTAAGAGTCTGTTCATAATGTTCCTTTGAGTGATTTTTTAAAGACTTCCTGTAAAGAATTACTTTTAGAAGTTTTGATGAGGATTCCAGTGAGAGGGGCCCTTTTAGATGTTCCCTTGGAAGATTCTTTAAAGTTCTCTTGAGTTGTTCTTTCCTAGAGGATCATCTCTGTAGGGTTCCTCTTTAGGGGTACCTCTGGAGGCTCAGGGGTTGACTCAGCGAAAAAAATACACGGGGGGCTCGGGCGAATTAGCCCCCGAAATGCTAAAAAGAGCCCCCGAAAGTCATAAAAGAGCCCAATTTTGTTTGCATAGAGTTCTTGGCAAATCAAATCAAAGAGTGTTATTTTCATGCAAGCAAGCTTAAAAAGTAGCCCCCCAAATTTTTAAAGTAATTTTTTCCCTGAGGATCATCTCTGTAGGGTTCCTCTTTAGGGGTGCCTCTGGAGGCTCAGGGGTTGACTAGATGGGTTGATTGGTTATTAATATCCCTGACTCAGGGAGTGATGAAGCGCGATTCCAGGTGACAGGATCGTGCGGGCGCTACGGCTTAATCTTTCAGGGATCAAGCCTAAGCACTATCTCTGTAACATGTGCTCTTCTGCAAGGGAGGGGGTTGGGTAGGAGGGTGGGAGGGAATTTGAGGGGGGCTATTAATGGGGGCTATTGATGGGGATACCGATTACTGTGGTAGGGGGAAGAGGGACTGGGGGAAATCCAACTACATAAGATAGCTTGATATTTAATGGCTCAAGTATAAGCATGATTTTAGATGGGTTTTTGTGATAGAAGAGAAGGGTGAATGATGATTAGAGGTTGGAGAGGTGTATTCAAGAGGTGTAATGCAATGCAATATTGGGATCAAGGGGGGGGGGGGGGGGGGGATTACACAACTATTCAAATTTAAATTCAAATTTTGATGGATTAATCTTCATGGCTTAAGAGCAAGCAGTTCCTCCAGTACTAAATTAATGCAACATTAAGGAGTGCATGATTATGATACGAGGAGGTCATGAATTTCATAACGATAATCTAGGGGTGAATGGGCCGATTCTAGGAAACAAGGTTGACTCATTATGTTATGTAGTTTGAGGTCATTTTCCAGGGAGAGTGTGTAAGGATTTGAAATCTGGTAGGATCTGATGTGATGATGAGGCATTGATGGACAGTTGGAAACATCTTCTTTTTTTGGGGGGGGGGGGGGGGGAGGAGGAGTGGGGGTGCTAAATAATTGTGTAACTACATGTACAGTAAATAGAACAAGTAGGCATAATCTTTAAGGACAGACTATGAATATGTTCATGATACACAGTGTTGAAGCTTAAGGGGGCATGGGACTGGGGGGGGGGGGGGGATTGCAATCCCCTAATGAGTGATAGAAGAAAAAAGGGGAGGGAGATGCGAAAGGAAGGTAAAGAGAGGACACTATTTACCCTGTTCCCCCCCCCCCCCCAAAGAATGATCCTGTGAAAATCACTTTTCACCTGAATCTAAGACTGGTGCCCTCTTCCCATCCCCTCCCTGACCCCCCCCCCCCCCCCCCCCCCAAATCCCCTCCCCACCCCATCCCCCGTTCTGTCCCCCTCCAATGATATCAGCACCCCTCAATCACTAGCCCCATGTTACGCCCCTACTTTACCCTTATGATTGGTTCTTATACAGTCCTCAGGAACATGAATTTTCTCACGCATTGGCCACATGACGCTCGGTGCCAGACACTCTTAATTGCAGGATACTTCTAATCACCTTGTACCGAGTCTAGGCAGGAACTCTCAATGCATGTAACCCCAATGGCCTTGCCCATAACGAGCAGTAGAAATGCATCTGGATTAGACTTGATCCCCAGTCTCCTGTTCAATTTTTCCCTGCTGGTGAGACGTGCTTGGCCTTTCCTTAAGTAGATGCTTTTGTTATCCTTCCCTACAATCTTTATTGTTCGAGACTTGCTGATGTTGAGAAGGTTATTCCTAATGATGAAAATTACTCTGGGAAATAAATTTTAACTCTAGTCTACAAAATGGTTAGGAATACAGAAAAAAAGAAAACATCTTTTCAAGAACAATACATTTGATTTACCTGTTTATATTAGCATGAAAGGCAAAGAAAAAAACAAAGATGAATGAATAGATGAAAATAAATGGAAGTGTAATTTAGCTTCTGGAAAGAAAAAAAATAGGACGAAAAATGTATTTTAAACAAGAGGAGGTAGATAAAATAGGAAATGTATCACTTTTTAAAAGTGGCAAGGTGTGGCGGAAGTAAAAGAAAAAAAGAGAAGAAAAATAAATAGTGGGAGATAGAGATTGGTATAAGATAGGAATGAAATATTGTAGAATAACTGTGCAAAACACTGGGGATCCTGAGAATAGAAGAAAAGAGTGGTGAATCCAAAAAGTTAAAAAACTGAAGAGGAAGAAAAGAACAAAAAAAACTGGGAAGAGGATAGAAAGAAGAGAAAGTGGAGGAGAAAACCTGATGTTTGAGAGCTGCTGTGTATCTGAGTAAGGTTGAGCTAAGCAGTTTACTACATACAAAGGGAAGTTAGTCACAGGCAGGAAATTTATGGCATTACCTCGGACTCGAGCAAGGCCGTACACCTGGCTTAGTTACACATGAGACTTCACGCTAGACAGACTGATTAACCTCATCAGTTCTGTTTACAAAATTGCTCTTAATTCTTTGGGAATATCCTTGTTCTGTTTTTTTTGTTTTTTGTGGTACAAGCCTCTAGGATGTGTATGAAGGTTTTGAATATAAAACTGTAAGACAAAAACAATTTTCATTCTGTAAAAGGCCTCATTTGATTATTGCAACATTTTCTTCCCTCTCCCACTTTATCTTACTATCACCCCCGTATCATTGATTGGTATATATAAGCCATTGTTTAGTGAAGAGTGTAATTATTAGGATGTTCCATTTTCAATTTGGGGCGAATGAGTTGAAATTGATGAGAACATTGTGTTAAAATTTGACGAGAAGATTAGATGATCATCTATCCTCCTTGTTGAGTTGAAGAAAGTAGTCAAATCATAATAGGAGAGGAGGAGAAAAAGAGGCGACAAGAAAAGAGATTCCTCACAAGAAAAGAGATTCTTAGGGTAAAAATGATAAGGTGGTCTTAGAGGCAGGAAACTGTTACTATCGCTTGCATCAACAAGTAGAGATGAAGTGATATAGAGGGCAGACTTGCTAAAAATACAATACAATAACAGGACAACATTTATTATGTAGTCCCACCTATATCTGATTTAGGAAGTAACAGTATGCAGGCTTTAGGATCTTCTGCGGGGAAGCGAGCATGCCATATTTATCATGAAAGCGCAGGCTTTCCTCTCTGTAGATCATAGTGACGTCTACATCTTGCTCCCTAGTCCCACGTAATGCTATTGTTTGTGGGGCTTGATGACTATGACTATTTCTTGTCATGTAGTCCGACAAACTGCCTTATTTGTGGGGACTGTGTCATAGCAGTCTGGAAAGCAATTCGACTTGATGAGCTAAGTTGTTAACAAGATTTAAGAAAAATAAGAAAAAAATATATTTAAGCAGAGGAAATGGGGGATAAGAGTATTTGAGAATAGGGACAATTGTCATGGCAGTATATTTCTAGGATGAAAACTTTTCATAAATATAACATCTGTTATCTTTCCTAATCTTTCAAATCTTTTCTACTGGGATTACTACACTGCCAAATTTAGAATAATTGTTGCAATATTTTGTGTAATTCAAAGGGAATTAAAGCAATGTAAGAAGCACCTTTTAGTGTGTTCATTACATAGATAACTAGAAATTTGTCAATCAAGTAATTTGAAATCCATAGAACATGAAATTGATAATAATATCAAATATTTGTTCTACTGTTGTCACAAATATTATTAATTAAACCTCCACTGTTATAATTTCCTCATGCAAATCAGTATGATCTTATGTTAACTTGTAATTTACACATGTATGGTCATTGCATAATTACAATTTCTAATACAGTTACAGAATTTGTAGTACGATCCCTTTTAAGTAGGACCATACACTGTATGTACTCCTCCCATGTCAAAGTGCATAGAAAATGTCTACATATTACAGTTCAACGCCTTTCTACTTTGTGCAAAGGTCATAGAGGGCTTATAACAAACGCCTAGCGTCCGACAGCTGTGACTATTTGCGTTGAATTTTAATCCTCGTTTGCAGGTCACATCGTGAAATATAATGACTTCAGTAACCGTAAACCTGATCAGTGTGTGAATTCAGAAATTGCATGTTGTTTTTACAAATTTCATGCATACATTATGTGGATACAAGGCATTGATCTTACACCATAACTAGTATAATAAATCAAGATATCATGTCAGTGCTGCAATGGTTTTGACTGCCAAAATTCAAATATGAATGGAATGCTTTAGGACAAAGAATAACTTTACTTTCCTTGAAGTTATAATGGACTCATAAAGAGTGAAGATAGTAATATGGAATACTTATTTTATCAAAATGAAAACACAAGTAATAATGTAAATTTGTCTTAACTTGGTAAGGTGGAAACAATGAGGGAAAGAGAATTATGGTATTTATCCGTTTTGAAGAAAAACACATTTTTACCAAAATCAAGTTGACATAGACTTTCAAGACTATTTTGAAGACATTCTTGTGAATAAATAGAGAAGAGTGCTTTTTCCATTGCCCAGTTTGGTGTGTGGACTCCATGTTTCCTTCCATGGAAGGGGTTAATTTGAAAGGTATTGTTTAAAAATTAAAAAAAGGGCTATTGTTAGAATCAAATGGTTATTCTGATACATGATAATGATTGGGTTGTATAGTTGGTGAAATTTTGTTTGTTTGTAAGGGAAGGAGTGGTTTAAGTCGCTCTCCGTGTGGCTCATACTAATTTGGGCCCTCGTGTATAGACAATAGGAAATAGATTCGGGAAGTGAGGGGATCATCTTCACCTAGCACACACTCTCTCCCCCTCTCTCTCTCTCTCTCTCTCTCTCTCTCTCTCTCTCTGTCTCTGTCTCTCTCTCTCTCTGTCTTTCTCCCCCCCTCTCTCTCTCTCTCTTTTATATGTCTGTCTCTGAGGTCAATTATACTTTCTTTTTTTTTGTCAGAGATATTTTGTCTCTCTTTCTCTGTTCTATTTACATGTATTTACTATTGTTTATGTCTGTCAGTTTGTCTGTTTCTCTCTCCGTCTCTACCTCTGAAACTTTATTGATTAAAAAAAAATATCATATCTACGTCTATCTCCCTCTTTTGTGTGTTTTTTCTTGTATTTTGTGTTTTTAATTTCTTACTTTTTGCTTACTCTCTACACTTATTTCTTTCTTCAACTCTTTTTTTTCTTCACTCTCCACCTTCTTTCTTTTCCCTCTTTCCTTCTATTTGTTTTTCCCTTTGTCTCTGTGTCTCTTCCTCACTCTCTTCCCCTTCCTCACTCTCTTCCCCTCTCTTTCTCTCTCTCTCTCTCTCTCTCTGTCTCTGTGTCTCTCCCTCTCCGTGTCTCTCCCTCTCTCTGTCTCTCCCTCTCCGCTCTCTTTCTTCGTCTCTCTGCCCCTTGTTTCCCTACTCTCTCTGAGTCATCTTCCTAAATCCTTTCCCCATGCTATTAATAGCCAGTCACAAGCAAGTAAGGAGGCAGGCAGTCAGGCAGGCATACATGCATGGCAAATCTATCGAACACTGCAACAATACGATTGTTTGCTGTAGGCTTCGCTCGCAAAACAAAGACGGGCACCATTTTGAACTTACACATTACTGCCAAGATTTTCATTATCCCCTTTCTCCCTGTAAATGTTTTCTTTTGTCTCTTAAATGGATTAGTTAATAAAAAGACACAAAACAAGATATTATTATTGAAACACAAATACAATGGCAGTCGTCTTTGAACAGCATGACACTGCCAACATTTTCATTGTCCCCTCTCCCTTTAAATGTTCTATTTTGTCTCTTTCATGAATTGGTTTATGTTATTAAAAAGACACAAAAACAAGAAATTATTATTGAGACGCGAAAACAATGAATGGCATTTTGAGCAGCATAATACAGCCAAGATTTTCATTGTCCCACTACATGTATACTTTAAATGATTATATTTTCCCAATGAAGATGTAGATTTCTTTATATTCCCAAAACAGAAGAAGAAGAACATGCATTCTTAACATTAAAGGAATGCCAAGATTTGTTATTGTCTCACTCTCACCTAAACAATTTATTTTTGCCTCCTGAATTGAAGATGGATTAGTTAAGATTTGCGGTACATAAAAGAATAATAGATAATAATTTTACCAACACAACCAACACAATATTGCCAAGGTTTTTGTTAGTTCTTCCTCTCCCACTCTCAGTCATGTTATATTATGTCTTTTGAACAAAAGGAGAAGCAATTTATGATTTATAGATTTAATAATTAATTTACATATTTTCTTGAAAAATTTCACGCCTTTAATTTTCTTAACTTTTCTCTTGTATTTTACACTTTTATGATTGATGTATGTGTGGGAGTGTGTTTTTAATGTCAATTTTTCTGCTTGTTTGATGTTTCCTCTCTTCCTTTCATATATTTATATGTTTGTTGTATTTTGTTTGTTTTGTTTATGCAAATTATGAATACTAATATATGTTTAGATGTAATATTTAATGATCGAGATTCTCGTCAATCGACATCAACAATGTTCCCTTTAATCCTTGATTCTGCTGTTAGCTCATCAATATAGAATTTGGATACCATAGTAATGATATCTCATTTAACTAGAAGATGCACTGCTAACTTTAAAATTAAAATGTTTAATATGCTCTTTCTTTTCTTCTATCCCATCCACAGAGTTCATCATTAAGTTCGAGACACACGACCACGGTGGTGGCCCCCATAGGCCAGAGGGGGCACGGAGGCAACCATTCAATCCAGCATGTCGCGTTACCAATGGCTGTGGGGAGCTCAGGAACGCAGCAGGGATGGCCTCCCAGGCCAGCCGCCCAGGGACAGACAGTTTTCTTACCGGTATGTAACCAAAAATGTAAATGATCAGAGATGTAAATTTCATGATCTTTGCCTCATTTCAGGGTCATTCACCTTGCTTTTAGACATTTCAGGACTAACATAAGAGAGAATGTATGGGACTATAACTTGTTTGGATCTCTTTCCAGCCCAATAAGCCAGTTCATGGTTGCAATCTGAGCATGAGCAGATAAAGGTCATTGCAGATCAAATTGTGAAATACACAGAGACAAAATACTGGATACGTGCTCATCATTCATTTATGCACAAGCAGTCCACTTCATGGTACACAGGTGGAAGTATTCTTTGAAAAGGAGAAACAAAGGCTATTTATGAAGCACCTCTATCGCTGAAGGAGTGATTATTTCAAAATGTACAAAGTGGGGCCTCGTCATGTTTTGAAGATCTGTGGATATTCGGGGTCATTTGGGACATATGCTAACCGGGAACTGGTCTATTAGGAAGAAATAACTGCTATCTCTCAGATGATAAGTTGCAAATCCTACAACCTCTCTGACAAAAATCAGTTTTTGGTTTACCTCTGAAGAATAATCTTCAAGAAAATCTGTGTATATCCTTCTGAAAATATTGAAGCTTGCTTGTATGTTCTCATTTTATGCACAGTTATTACTAATAAACACTTTTAAACGGGATGGTGATGTTTAAAGAGTCAATTGAGAGCCCTTCCCTTAGGAAAAGAGGGCTAATCTACCAAGTATACCAAGTAAGCAAGTAACGTGAAGTTATTTATATTGCAATTGTTTATTTTTGCAGAATGGGCCAGTCCAATCGTGGCCGCCCAATGGAGGGCAGGTATTCCTCTCACCATGGCAACAAGGGGCAGCAGCAGTGACACAGCAGCCAGTCATTCCGGAGGCACAAACCTTGACTGAGACTTGGAGGTAAGACACAGACACACACATGGACGAATAGACAAATACGTTGTGAGATAAACAAAACAGTCAGACAAACAGACAATCATGTCCTAAACCAGCTGTTCTTGTGTCCAAAAAAACATATTTTTTAAGTTGCTGAATTGAACATATGTGTTGCTCATATTTATACAGACAGCAGCTGTTCTTTTGGATATAGAATAGAAAATTATTGCATGCTTCACTGATTTCATGCCCCACATTTGTGTACCAGTAAGCATTTATAAATTCTAATTTGGACAGATGAAATACATGAGCAATAGACTGCTGTATGGATTGAAATACGTTATCCTTTACAACAACAAAAACAAAAACAATAAATAACAACATGCCTGCTGTTCATGTGAGGATAGGTGGCCATGAAGTCAAGTTACATAACAACCATTTAATACTTCGAGATGATACCTTTCAGATATTGCGTCCGTTTTCTGCTGTCTTTATAAAGATGGCAGTATCTTTCTGCAGCGCTCCCCTGATGAATCAGGCTTCATTGCACGGAACGTCTTTTTGGGGTCAAAAGGGGTTTAACTTGTATCATTTCTTACAGAGTTAATACCCTTCTGGTTGTCAACAGATGAAATATGATACAAATATTTCTAAGATGAACCCTGTCACATCTGGGACCTGTTTCACAAAGCCTTTTTTCAATGACAAAAATCAGTGACAAATCTGCTGATAACCAATCAGATGCAGGGATTTCAGTAGCTTAAAACAAAAACTGTCATTTGTCACTGATGACAAGTTTTGTGAAACACCCCCTCCTTATCCTTTCCTCTTGTCTTTACAGAGGCAGTATGTTTCTGGAACATGTCTCTGATAAATTTGGCTTCATTGCACAAGCATATGAATCTCTGTGTAAGATGAACCCTTTCTCATATTGCCTATTTTTTATCCTTTCTTTTACAGACGGCAGTATGTTTCTGCAGCCCCAGTATCGTGGCGTAGCTCTGATGAATCGGGCTTCATCACGACCGAACCCAGCCCGGCCCTCTTCCATATGGACGTTGGGGAAGGCACCTTCTACGATCACGGCATTGAGGTGAGTGGCTTTCGTGCGTGGATTAGCAAGGTTGTTTTAATGGCTCCGATTTCATTTAGAGAAGAATACAAAATATAGTGATACTGAAGGGTTCCAACCAGTGTATAACACCCTTGGTGCTAATACCAGGGACCTGTTTCAGAAAGCCTTCTTTCAATGACAAATGAAACAATCGGTGACAAATCTGCTGATAACCAATCAGAAGCATGGATTTCAGTAGCTTCTAATAGCTTGTGAAATGCCCCCCAGGTGTAGAGAAAGGTGTAGTGACATGGGTAATAAATATGTCTGTGGATACTTTTAATCTGCAACAGTGCTTTGTTCCTTCACTATCATCCCCCTGGGATGATGCAAGACCATATCTCACTCCATGTTGATCATAGAGAGGTTGCAAAGAACCATGGATGTTGGTAGATGGTAAACCTCGGTTGATCTTCAACTATCAGTGCCATCACCAATATCCCTTAAAGCCTATCTCCAATAGTTTGGCCAGGAGGCTTTAGACCTACCAGCATTGTCACTGACAGGTGGTTATCTCATCAAATCAGCTCTCAATTAACATTAGAAAAAGAGAATCATGGGGGACCAACAGGCACCGAATAGGCATTGTTTTGCTCTATAGAGGGCACAAGTAGCTATAAGTAGTGCATCGGGCCTTTAAGATAGAACTAACTCCTGTTTCTCTTCTACGTTGTTTAATATAGAGAGCCCAGTTTCCGGCGGGCCATCACTTCCACCCGATGATCCCTGTCACGCCCCAGCACTCCCTGCAGCATTCACAGACATGGGGGACCACCAGCAACCTACCCCATGCATCGGCAGCCACCAACAGGGGTGTCTCACAGCACAGGCTGGCAAGGAAACAAGGAGATAAGAAGTGAGTATAAACAAAATGCTGGCAACAGAAATTTATTGTACACTTTTTCATGGAATGTTTATTAAAGAGGTGCTTGGTATGTAGTAGACAGGGATGCCAGTTTTCAGGCAAAAGCCTGAATTCAGGCCCTGGTGATTTATTTTCAGGCCATAGTTTCTGCTTTTTTGTGTACAAAATTGCTCATTCTACAATAGGTGATTTTCAGGCCCTGTGATCAATTCTAACTGGCATCCCTGAGTAGATATTTTAGGACATCTTTAAGAGCAAAGAGCTTTCTTTCAGGAAGAGATGAGGTAGGAGAAGCAGTCCTGAGCAATATTTGTAGAAGGGGCGGCAAAAGAATAACGGTGCTTTAAAGTTGTCAGTTGAATTAATGAGCAACTTTGTATGTGATGGTTGGATCTAGTCTAGCAGTTCGCATATTTCTTGCTCAATTCTCATTTCACTTTTTTAAGGATTCCTTCAAACCTTATTTTTATATAAAAATCATTTCATCTCAGGACGCACACGGCATTCAGCAGCAGTCTCTCACCGCAGAAGATCAAGCGCATCAAAGGGAACACGCCCCCGATGTTACACGCCTCTGAGTCCCGCCCTCAGGGCCGACGGATGCTCAACACCACCGCCACCACCACCACCGCTTCGGAGCTGCGTCTTAGCCCCGCCCTGAAGCAGGAACGGGACCAGGACCCCAAAGGAGAAGGGGGCATGACCAGTGGCGGAAGAGGAGGGGGGCAGACGTCGTCCTACGCCAACAAGAGGGAACCCATCGTGATACCGGATTCACCGAGTCCAACGCCGAGTGTCATCACCATCAGCAGCGATAGTGAAGATGAGGTGGTTCGGCCGGCAAAGGGGTAAGTTTTTCAGTGACTATGACAAATGTTCTTGGATTCTCTGCATAACAGCTGCTAATAAGTCAAACTTAGACCCTAATTTTTTTATTTTTTTTATTATGGGGGTGGGGATGACAGATTATGAAGTCTTTTTCATGAGAACATCCTTGAAAAATTGCTTTCAAACTTTTAAAATCCATATTGATAGTAGGTTCAAAATAATCTGATATGTTTGTGTCTAAAGTAAGAAGACTATGTAATTGGTTTCTTTCTCTTTGCTTACAGGTGTGAAGATAAAGGCTGCACAGCATGCAACGACAACAGCATCACGCATAGTTGCTCACTCAGCAGCTCCAACAGTATCCTGAGTGCGAGTCCTGATGGCCACGCCCGCCACAACATCGCCTCCTCCCCCGGTTCCTCCTGCTCCTCCCTGAGCCCCTCCCCAATCACCAAGACGGGCGGGGACGTCACCAAGGGTAACAGGCCCAACGTGGTGAGCTGCGTGACCATCCCCGACAGCCCTAACCCCAGCCCGGACACCAGGACGTCACGGAAGAGCGGTCCTCGAGGAGACGCGGAGAAGCAGAGCGTGACCAAGGCTGGGGCTGGAAAGAAAAGGTCGTTTAGTGATGTTAAGGATAATACGGTGAAAGTCGTGAATGAGGTTGCTCGGGGGAGTGGGGTTAGAAGAGGTGTTGATAGGATTAAGGAAGAGATTGATGTTGATGATTTTGGGGATCGATCAGTTGGGGTACAGGGTAGTGAGACAACGAGTGGACTGGTTGGTAAAGCCAGCGAGTTGAGACTGAAGAAAGAGAGGCCATTGCATAATCGGTCAGACTCGTCAATAGCCTTCGTCAATCTTCCGTTATTACAAACGGAAAGGGCTGGAGGCTCAAACGTGGAGACGCCGTCGATACCACCTCAACCGTCATCAACGGCTGCGAATAACAATAACAACTCGAGTAGTAGCATGTTACCGTCCCTCCCCATGTACAACAACAGCAACTTGTCAACGTCGGTACTAGCATCGAGAGGTGATGCATCACGGAAACGTTCAAATCGGACAGATCAACCTCAAACCCAAAGAACAACCAACCAGGTAGCGCACTCACAGCTAGGGTTGGTCCAAGAGAGGCAGCTACATGTAGCACCCAGTGCAGCACTCTCCAGGACGACCGCCGCTCACCTTGGTAGCCCTTCCCACAAGCCAAAGGCGCCCCTGCATCACCTGCAATCGACGTCGCAACTGGTGAGTTACTCCTACGGGAGCACGCCCATCAGTTCTCCAGGAGGGGCGTTGCCGACCTTGGCGCCGCATCAGATCCACTACCGCCCTGCCAACATTCCAGTCCCTCTCCCACCGCAGGTGTTGCATTCGCCCACGGTCCCGCCCCAGGTCTACCACCCCTCGCCCATCCCAGGCCCACCCCAGCACCAATACCACCACCACCCTCCCTACCAGCGACCTCTCTACGTCCGGTCTCCGTCGGGTAACATCTACAGTACGTACCCGTTGAGTCCGACCAGGGCGAGACCCTACCAGTACGTCTACCAAGGCGATTGACTTCTGCTGGTGCAAGACAAGCTCTCCCAGCTGCATATCTGAGACTCGGGATGGGATGGCAACCATCTCAATGATTGACCTCTTCAAGACTCGGAATGGGTCGGGGTGGTGCCTGCAAGGGGTGTCGACACTTCATCTCGGGCAAATAAATTCAATACAACCAACCCAATGGAATAAAGAACAATGGTACCAATCAAGGAATTGTCGACACTGGTGACACAATTTGCTATATATGGGGCCAGTGAATGAAATCGATTAGATTTACTATGTCTCACAGTCTCAGTCAACTGTACCTACAAGAACGAAAGTAATGGAAGAGATTTTATTCATTAATTTGTTTGAAATTGTTAGCATACTCAATTGCAACCATCTGCTTCATGTGTTTCATGAAATGCATTTCGCTCTGTTTGAAAATTAACTTTGAATTGTGAAAATGGGCAGGCTTTTTAAACCTTTCATAATTATCAGTGAGGTTTAAGCATATAGTGGATTTCAATGTGTTAATAACTAGGGGGATTCCCCCAGAATATATCTAGGGGAATTTCCCTCAGAATATAGCTGGGGGAATTCCCTCTTGTAAACCTGTAATGTGGAACTTAGTCTCATATTTGCTGTGTAGATTTCAGTCAACATGAAATCATAACATGAAAACAGCAAATCTTCCAATATTAAACACTGTTTATTAATAAATTATAATGTATTCAGAATATGTAATGAGCAATCACAAGTAATGTACTTGGTAAAATGAAATATAGAGGTAAATTTTATACTAAATCAAAACAAAATGTCCGGAATCAGAACTTGGCTAATAGCATAGCGAAGTTCATGTAGCTCTCCTATTAAATGGTTGGCATAGTCCAAAGTGTAATATGTACAATTTCATTAATTTTTTTTTTCTTGAATAATATAAAGACCAGTATAATATTAAAGGGATCGTTTAACAATGTTAAATCTGAGATACACGGTCCTACATGTTACCAGTGTCTGTGATATGGTGTAATATTGACGCCCTAAAAAAATCGCGCTTCAAAATGATCAAGAAGTGCCTCAAAAAAGTAAAAATCTTTGAGTGACCGGTTTTACCATACTCGTTTTCCCCAATAGACTGTAGTGTTATGAAAACCGTCCGGCGAACGGTTTTCAAAATTTGTAATTTCAATCATAAATATCTTGATAATCAGACAGGCGATCGGCTTGTAAAAGTCGTGGAGTTCCTGACTGACATAAAGGTTTATAATTATCATCGCATCATGAGCTAAATCCAGAATTTTGTTTCAGAATCTGAGACAAAGTTACCGGATCCCTTTAATTAGCCTGATGCATTGTGCATTGGAAATAATGAAAAGTTTAGACTTCAATAATCAGGGGTTATTATGTTCTGAAATGTCTTGTTTAACCCTTCAGTTTCATTTTACCCATGTCGTAGCGCAAGAATCAATTTTCTGTAAGCCTCCCCGTTTTAATTCATGCATAGTTGCCAATTTGATCGTGTTTAGGAGCCCCCGTCCTTGTGTCAAAAGAAACCACCCCCGTAAAGAGGTTGCAGAGTGCAGCTGGTGGGTCCACGCTTGTCTTGCCCATATTGTTTATTTTCCCTGAAAAAAAATGCAGGGCTTTGTTTTTAGTAATTTCAGAGCGAGCTCTTATTTAGATCGCCGCTACCAGTCTAAAGCCTCTGTGTTTGTTCATCGGTAGTTGAGGCATTATTGCACACTAGCGGTTTTTATTCTCTACTTTAGCATGCACGCTCTTTTTTCATTAATGTTTTTACGGATTTGAGCTTTTAACCTTCTTATATCTTCCCCTTCGTACACGATACCGTTGTTAAATTTAGACCTCGTTCTTCTTCTTCTTGTTAACTCGTCGATTCCCGTAGCGTTATTTCTTTATTTACGCCCTGTCTTTGTATAAAAAAGTTCACGTTTTGCAATATATATTTTTTTGCCTTTTAACATATACCTCATCGCCTGTATATAAAATGATAGTGACATATTTTTTCCTCCCGATTGCGTATTTGAGAAGCTTTAAAAGCATGTATTTACGGGCAAAAATCGTTTCCTGCTGTTATTATTCTGTTCTTTCATATAGTTGAGATGTGTTTTGTTTTTTAGCGGTAAAGAGTTATGAAGACGGAAGGAGGTTAAGTCTTACGTGAGATACAGGGCGCGGAATGTACAGAAAATGTTTTAAGAAATGTCTTAGATATCCATTCATAACTACAAATACAGACAAATTGAGCTAGCACGAGATAGAAATCAGTACAATGAATTTTCTGAATGGCGTAATTTTTACGTAACTGTTTAATTCGCTCCTCGACTTTGAGGACTTACATGGATAGTTTTGTTCTCTCTGACGAAAGTCACGAAAAGTTGGTTCTTTAGAGAAGATTAACGTTGATATATTTGAATTTTAACAGGTGCTACATAGTTTTAAACATAAATTAATTGTGGTATTTTCTGTCTTCTCGTTCATATAGCATTATCCAAATTTTACTTCAAGTTGTATACTAGTTCATATGTGCATTTGGTGTCATGTTTGGCGCGAGTAATCGTTGTCTTATACTCGATGTCTTATACTCGATGTGTGTAGCGTTTTGGATATTGGACAAATACTTGACATTTTTAATAAGAAGTATTTGATATTTTAGATAATCCGAGTATTTTTGTAATTTGTGGCATAGATGTGATTTAGTGGGCATTTGAAGGCAAGTTTTGGAATTGTTCTTTTTGTATCTTTCTTCAGTGGATTTGTAGAATTGAGTGTTTCATTCAGACTGTCATTTAGACGATACGATACCAAAAGAGTTTTTTTTTCTTCTTCATGTTCTCATATATGTCCATGTCTGTTGAAATGTATGCAAAATGCATTACATAAGAATTAGTAGGTTACCAAATTTTTCATCTTGGAATTGCGTTTCTCAAAGTTTTGTGATTTATGAATGGTATAACTTTCAATGGATTTTGTGTGAATTTGATGGAATTTGTGAAACTAAATTGAAACATTTTGTGAATAAAATTTGTACATTTTGTGGACGATGAAGTTTGTAAACATAGAGAATAACTATTTTTGCTAGAGAATTTGAAGAAAAGGTCAATTTTTGAGGTAAACCTTATTTGAGATATTGCACATTTTATGGGGATCATCTTGCTGTATGTTCGTAGTTGAAGCATTAATGAATTTTGCATTTGTTCAGTAGAAGTTTAAAAAGTATAGGCCTTTGTTCCGTGTGATTTCAAGCATGTGTTCCGTCTTTCTTGAAAGATTTGTCCTAGAATTAGCGGATTTTTTGCCCTGTGAAATTACATTTGAGTTGAGCTCAAATATTTATTCTGTGTCAAGTCTTGCAACACTGCTCACAAAGACAGTTATGACTTTCGTTATAAATCAGGAAGTCTTCTATTTTCTATATTCGTTGCTACTTGCAACATATCACATATTTATTCATATATTTGAATACCGTAATTGTTTTTGCTATAACTAAGGAAATATGATCAATTTCAAATTATTAACATTTTAATTAATTGGCGAGTTTTAAGTTGAATTGGATTTCTCTCCGTGCGTTTCAGGAATTGTTGTCTTTATATACAACAGAGAAAGAAAGGCGGTCAAAATCTTAAAATAATTTTCTTTTCTCGCCCCTTCTTGTGAATAAGATTGTAAATTGTACCCTTTTTCACCTCTTTCCTGTGAATAAGATAAATCAAAAAGTTTCTTCCCGCTCCTGTGAATAGAACAATTCTGTAAAATAAATTTTTCCTTCCTGAACTTGTGAATAGAATTACGATTGTAAATGAAACTTAAATTATCAACTAATTCGTCCTGTACGTAAAAAAAGGAAGTTTTGACCATTTTTTGATCTTCTTCATCGTTCATCCACCTGAAATAATTAGGATATTGACCCTCTTATGATCATTCCAAATGAAACAGTTCTCGAACTGGTATTGTAAATAAGAATAGCGTCAGAGACTGACCGTAGTTGCTTTGAGAAGTCGTATTTGTAGTTATTTTGTGTTCGATTTGAAATGATTTGATTGTATTTAACGCTTAGCAGATTTCATGTTTTTCATAGCTCGATTTACCTTAGGTTAATGTTCAATGGTATTGCGTAGTATTTAGTTCTCGTATGAATTTGAGCTTGTATCTTTCTTATAATCATGGACTGATGTCTCGTATATATATTTTTTTCTTTTCTCTATCCAGATTACAAAATCTTTGCCTGTATTATATTCATTCGTGTCGATAGGTGTTTTGAGGTGCTAAATCTATGAAAAATGTTAACTATTATCAGAACTGCGTTTTCAGTAACTTGTTTATTAATGTGTGCCTGAAATTGTGTATCGTGTGAAGGGGTTAGAGCGAGAAGGTACGCACATTTGATTGTTATTCGAAAGATGTCATTACGTCGCACATCAGGCGTCTGTCAGTACAAGTATATATATAGATATATAAATATATATATATTTGCATATATGCAAATTTTTAGCATGACGATATCATGTAGCGGAATTGTTCTTTTTCTAGCGATTAAGAGTTTAGTCTTGATAGACAGCTGTTCGGTTTCATTGAAGTTAGTGTTGTACTCTGTATTTTATCTCTGTCATTTCAATATAAGTGCATTTTTGCCACTTTTACGTGCCGGTTTTGTTTTAGGAATATATATATATATTTTTTTTTTTTGTGTTCTAGATTTTGGGTATAATTAATTAGCAAAGGCATATTAGGCTGTGTTTTTTAGTCGAGATTTTATTGGTGTTTTGTAGAAATTTAGCGTTGATTGCATTTGACAGTTTCAGTGAGACTTATCGTTTCGTGAATATATAAATATATATATATATGATGTGTAGTGATGTATGAGATACTAATATTAGGCTTCCAAGTTGATACAACATTTCTAGCAATGGCACGATCGATTTTGTGCTGGGCTAAATCTACCTTGACTGGTGCGTGTACAATTTTCGAAATGAATTTCTTGATAATTTTCAAAAATGAATGCTATTTTCCCTTTTGTAATCCACAGAAAGGGTCCATTGAAGTGAAAAGATGTTATTTTTAATCCGAGAATTGTGATTCAATGAATATTGATGAATTTTGGGGTATTTGTAGTTGTTATCCAAAAATGTACCGTATGTGTAGAGTATGTTTGGAGTTATGAAGGTTATGTACCTATCAGGTAACATTGGGTATGATGGTTAAAAAATACTGGACAATTTGATCTAGTAAATTGGTTATGACTTGTCATTGTCTGTTTGAATAGAAAGGGATTTAAGACCTTCTTACACATATTTGTCTATCCATCCAAGTTTACAAACGACAGTAAAGTCATGAGTGGCGGATTTTACGAAACGAAGTTGAGACCTTTTTGAAGTCATGGTCACTTGAAAACAAATGGTGAATAACTTTATGGCATAAAGTCTTTTTTTTCCACAAAGGGTTTAAAAGAAGAAAGCTTGGATCTCTCTCCCTCTCCCCTCTGTCTCTAGCTTTCTATCTCTTTATCTCCCCCTTTCTCTCTCTCTCTCCCCCCCCCCCTTTCTCTCTCTCTCCCCCTCCCCTCCTTCTCAATTTCCATCCCCCCCCCCTCTCTCTCTCAATTTTCAATTTACACCACAATACCCCCACTATTTTGAATGTTTACGACTATATATAATACCGTAATAAGTCACTGCCTAGATAGTTATATACATAGTACAGAAGTGCTCTTGAAGAAAATATTGTCACATACATGTAGTAAACTGACATGATGTCATTTGTAACTGGTTTAAAATTGTAATGGGTCTATTGTCTCTTATTAATGATCGGTATACAATGACTTTGTCTTGTCGCAGCAATATAGTTAACGTGCACGTTTTTCATGATGAATATTTAAAGTATCTTTCGATAACAGTATTATCCATTCCTTATCATTCGTGAGAGAGCGTCGTTAAATCGTAGCTAGCTAGCTTCTGCGAGAAGTCGTCCGTTTGTTTCAAGTCAGTATACATATATATATTTGCATTTAATATACATAGTTTGAAATAGCTGTTTAACCCATAGTGAGTTGTATTGTATATCAATCGATTGATGTTTCCCATATTTTTGCTCTGTTTTATTTACTTTTCCTGAAGATATTGTGTGTTTGTAAAGGAATTTTATGACTTTTTTTGCGTGGCGAGTTTTCTAAATGGTTTAAATGGCTAGTTTGAGGTGTTACATTGAATTTTTAACCAAATTTGTTGTGAATTCTCCTAATTTAATATATCCATAGCTGTGAATTCTTTTTAGTTATATATCCATATAGATTGTGTTGTTTAATTCACAGGATTTTCATACTAGTCCCAGAGGTACATTATGGTGTGGTACTATTTAGTATACTCTGTCATATGCACACACACTCCTTAACTTCAAATAATAGACCTAGATAGTAACGCTTTAATCATTTAACCAAGATTACTTCACATATCTTGGATTTATTATGTATTTCTAACAGCATATATTGTATTTCACTTCAATATTTTTGAATTATCTGCCAAGTATACTATAGAGAAGTTTTGATGTTCTGTTTTGACTGTATGCTTCCTAATAATGCTTTATTTTTGTCAAACTGCTTTGTGCCAGGCTGGCCTTGCTTCAATTACCATGAATATTATTGATATTTATTAACTATTAATTAGGGCATTATCCAATGTTCAACCAGTACCGTAATGATGTAAGAAAGCATTGTCTGCTTGCAGCTAAAGGGGCATTACCTCTCGTTCTTCAATATGCAGTTTCTCCTTTCTGGCCCTCAACATACAATTTTGAGTTGAATTTAACTGTATTCAGAAGAACATCATTAGTATATACATGTATCGTCTCCTTGGAGCCAGAATGGCATTAACTCATATAACGCTGAGTTAATATCTTTCTGGTTGTGAATAGATGATATGTTCAGAGGCAGAAGGAAACTTATTTGTTTAAAAGACTAGAGGCCCATCTTGCATCAACATACAAATCTTTAGGAATAACAAGTATCACACTGTGGCAGGCTCTCTATTTAATAAAATATACCAGCATTTATTTCATGTATGATTATTTATATACATATACATGTAGATGTGGTAAGACAATGCACACATATATAAGCATATAACATATGGAATTCTTCTTTGTTTTTAAAATATAGGTAAACTTTTAAAAGAAAATAAGACTAGATTTGGAAAGAGAAATATCTATTGATTACCTGGAATTAAGCAAGTAAAAGGTAGTGCTTCTCTAGCATTTTTTCTGACATCCCACTAAAATAACTTCTGTGGCAGATGATAAAATGTTATTTTCAGAAAACCGCAGTTCCTTGCCCCCCCCCCCCCCCCATTCACTTTATATAATTTTCACATGCCCCCTCATATATCATAGATGCTATTTCATATTCCAATGTTTGTGAATGAATATTCCTATAATCTCAGCAAATTTTAGCATTTGTAGAGCAGGGAAAAGTAATGAAAAAACAAACTTGAGTTTTCTTGTTTCTTTTGAACAATTGTGTTTTTGGAAATGTTTGCGAAAGAAATTCTTGCATGTGCCTTTTAAGAGAGAAGTAAATATTGGATTTTTTATTGTTAGCAATTTTCTTCGATTCGAATTAGATATATACTTGTGATACATGTATACCCAACAATCTGTTCCATATGGTTTTATTATTGTTATGCATTTTATCTTGTAGTACATGTCCACATCGTTTTTAAAACGTATTTGAATTACACCGTGCCAATTTACCATACCCTGTTTGTGTTATGTGATCATAACTATCAACACAGTTCAATACTATAATGAAACTATGAATTAATTATAACAAGAATGGTACATTTATTGCTTTTTGCCAAGTTTATTAAGTTTTACAGATTTTTAGTCGAAAAGTCTGGCGTGACTTCGTATCCTTTGATTATTTTGTTTTTTTAAAGAAAATTGTGAGATTGATTAAGATGTAAAAAGACAAAGAAAAGTGTTAAAGCCTTATATAGTGTATCGTCTGCTAAGCGCCAGAAGGGCGTCGACTCTCATTTTAATGCAGAGCCGACGCCCTTCTGGCTCTCCACATACCTACACTTGGGCTGTAGAGGGAGTATGCAATTCTAAAATGAAATAATTTGACAATGCTGCGTATAATGTGATATTTAATGTTTTAATTAGTTAATAATGCTTAATTGTGGGTTTATATCCAGCCATACATACTTATTTATACCAATCAATACCTTTTCCTCTTTTTAATAATCGGAGTAACGTCCAACGTGAAATTCATTGTAAAAGTAGAACCCTCTAACAGTCTACTTTTAGTATATAAGTATTACTACTTTGTAATAAGAATGAAGTGTTTAATTTTCCTTGGCTTGTTTGCTATGAAGTTGCAAATCTTTCTGCACTTAATTTTAATCCAGTTATTGTTTGTATCTGGGGTTGTGTGTGTGTTAATTAGAGTCATCTAGCTTTAGAGTTATGATTCATGTAATTTTTGTTGTGTTTATCGACAGTATACATTTTGTGTGTGTGCAATACGGATAATAGATTGTAGTGTTTAGCAGGATGAAATTGTTGCGAATTTTGCCTTTTCCTCGTTTTAGCTTCATACAGAAAGAAATTGCAATCGTTAGGTGACAATCGGTAGCATTTCTATGCCTAGAAGAAGTGATTAGATACATCGTATGTAGCTATGATTATTAACTTTAGTACATTCATGAAATACTGACGGTACTGCACTGTACATGGTTGTAAATTAATTAATTAATTAAAGTTTTTGTTTTCTTAAAGATCTTGTATTATTACCTGGAAAAAGTGGTTACCACTTATGGATTTTTTTAATTCAGCCTGAAATTTTGGAGTATTAGTTAACCATGTATATTGTTGCCAAGTTGAAGTTGAAATGAATGTACTACGGTGATAGTGATTGTCTGGAACTTTAAAGCGGTACTGTTTCCCCTTGTGTGTACTGTCGGGTTGTATGTGTTGTATTACACCGAAACCCATTCGCACCCACAAGAAATAAAGCATGGATTATTATCATAAACTAGATTGTTATATATATTGTACACCAAACTCGTTAGGATTACATATTTTGAATGGCATTCTCTTCATCAAAGAAAATTACTTGAGAGAAAGGAAAAAAAACTATGGAAAAAAATGTGAAAAAAAATCTTTGCCTGTGAGGTTACTGGGCACAATATGTTTCAAAAATAAATAAGCTATTTTATTGGCATTGCAAAAAAACTACCTGACATTTAATATTGTTTGATAATTTTTTGCTTTTGATTCATGTGTATTGAAGGAAAGAGACAGATAGAGAGAGGAGTGAAACAGACAGAGAGAGAGAGAGAGAGAGAGAGAGAAAGAAAGAGAGACAGACGGACAGAGCTTAAGGAAAGAGAAATGAGAGAGAAAATAAAAAAAATGAGAGAGAGAGAGAGAGAGAGAGAGAGAGAATGAGATAGAAACGATGGTGGTAAAGAAACAAGGAGTTGAACAAAAACGGGAGACTGGAGTGATTCTGCACATGTATTGAAAGAAAAAGATAGACAGAGAGAAGAATGAAACGGAGAGAAAGAGCGAGGGGGAGCTTGCTTAAGAAAAATGAAATTAGAGAGAAGATGATGAATAGATGAAACGAGAAATAGAGAGAGAGAGGGGGGGGGGGGGGGACTACAAAGAGAACGGAGGACACGGGTCATTCTGAACATATCGAAAGAAATGGACAAAAACTGAGGAGAAAGAGAGAGAGAGATAAAGAAGGCGGAATAGGTAATGGGACGGGTTTTTGGTGATGGAATCAGAAGAACTAGACGGAAAGGTCTACAGGCGATCAAGAGTGGGATATGTCTGCGCTAAAAGAAATGAATAAAAAGGAAGACAAAATAATAAGATTTTTGGACATCTGTTGAGAGCCAGAAGGGTGTTATCTCTATGTTAGGTCCATGATTACACCTACTAAATCATGACTATTTAATAACCACAGTTCGGCCACTCTTGTAGGTCGTTGCGCCCTAAAATAATCAAAATGCTACCCCTGAAACTGGATACAACTGTTGATGCAAACAGCCCGCTAAGCTTCCCAACAAGTCGTGAAAATTGGCAACCGACTGCTGCCATAGCGCAGGACGGTAGCCCAGCAACGCTTTATAATCTTAAATCATCTCTAAGGAGCAACCCCTGTTTTTCTTTCCCTCTCCCCTCTTCTCTCTCTCTCTCTCTCTCTCTCTCCTCTCTATCTCTCTCTCTTTCTCTCTCTCTCCGTCTCTCTCTCTCTTTTTCTCCCCCTCTCTCTCTCTCTCTCCGTCTCTCTCCCTCTCTCTCTCTCTTTCTCCCCTCTCTCTCCCCCTCGCTCTTTTTCTCTCTTTCAATTTTTAATTCCTCCGAGATGGAGGATCGCATCAAAAAGCTTCTTCACGTTGCCATGGTGACGGGAGACAGGCAATTCTAATGAGAAGGACGCTAGAGGATGCGGTAATGTGTGTGTGTTGTTGCTGAGAAATACATATGGGAGTCGATCAAGGCTCTTAAAGGGATGAAGAGCGTAAACATGATACCCGTCGTGTTATCTAATCTGTTCCTTCTTTCCTTAATTCTATTTTGCTTTCTTGTTTGAAGTTTCTGTTTGCAGTTACGGTACTTCTTTTTTTATTAAGTTATCCTTCCCCCTCTCCCTTGCAATAATTTATTATCATCTTTTCAACAGCACACAGTTATTATCATCGTCATTATCACCATTATCACCATTATCCCCATCCATCCATCACCATCATCATTATTATCGTTATCTCCTTCTTTGTTTCATGCTTCTCCTCCCTTTGAACCTATGATCACCCCCTTCTTCTTCTTCTTCTTCTTCTTCTTCTTCTTCTTCTACTTATCATCATCATACTGCCTCTCCTTTTCCTCTCTTCTCTATCTGCCCCCTTCCTAAATCGTCTACTTCTCTTAAATATTTATCGCATTTTACATTGCACATTTATCGCATTTTACATTGCACATTTTACAAATTTCAGTTCACTAACTGCCCTGGGCAAACCAAAGACCAAATCATATAAACAGTCTCAAACATCACATGAAATGACATGGCAAAGTACTTTGAAAACATGCTGAACACAATTATCAACAAAAAATGGTAATTGAAATAGCCTTGAACACCACCTATTGAAGTTGACATTTACATAATTATTAGGCCTGCATAATGTGAACGTGATTTCCATTAAATTGTGAAGAATAAAATTGCCCCGGAGTTGATTATTTGAAAGTGTTTGCGATCGTGCCGCTGACGACTGGTGCGTTGGCCGTCTCTTTATTTTGGCATCACTAATGTACCATTTCGTGACATCCTATCCATTGAAAACTCAATTATCAGTCAATTTCCTTGGAAATTGATTGTCATGGAAAAGTATACCGCACGTGTCACGGTTTCAACGACAGTGTCTTGCCTTTGTTCATCCCTCTCCATTAGTTGTAATAGTTCTGTCCTTCTTTCTGTCTTGTCATCATTCACCTGTTGCTTTCTTAAATTTAATTGACTTCTTCTCTTCTCGTCTCTATCATTAAAACCACTCTCTTTCCCTCTGTCTGTTTCTCATTTTCTCACTCTCATCTAATTTTCGTCTCGTTATCACTTCATCTCTCCTACCCTCTCTTTCCCTTCACTTCATATCTCCCATTTGTCTCGTTCTCTTGCTTTATTTGGTCACCTTACTTGCCACTCCCTTTCTGCCAAAATCCGCGGCAGATTTTTATTATGATGACGTTATGTGTAAGTCCTTGTTGCGCGCAGTTACCATTTATTTACAAGTAAAACAACCGTGGCGGTTCTTCCTTTTTTTGCGGTAGTTTACTCACAGAACTTTAAAGTACGTATTTTACAGTTTTGTTTACAGTTTACCGTGCTATATATCTTAACAAGCCTTTCGTAAGCTTTCTGCAAGTTTTATGAAATGTCTGCCATTGAATATGGCGCGCGCGCATTCAATCATCATCAATTCCATAGTAGACGAGTACGTATACGTACATCTACGCTGTATTATTGGGGGACATTGACCGGGAAAACTCGGTATCCAACTGTGATAAATGCAGGGACAGTTTGCAGGCGAATCGTCGAACGCTCGCTTAAGAAAGAATATTATTCCACCCGCGCTTTCGACAACAAGTGCAGCTACAAAACTCTCTCTCTCGTCTGTGTTTATGACTCGCATTGGATATTTGCGTGATTATACCTTCCGGCTATTCTGTTTAAGCTCGAGCATTATTTTGGCATCTGGAAAAGTTGTTGCGTTTTATTGTTCGTCTTTAGCTCTGGATATTTAGGAAGATTTAGGCGAGATTTGCGAAGGAGACTTTGCAAGCCCACGCGTCGACGGACTGAGGTAAGAAATGATTAACTGATTTGTTTTCAGTGTTTCTTCATTGAAAGACTGATGTGTCTCCATTTCATTCTGGTTAAAATGGTATAGCTTTTTTAGGTGACGCTTAACATTGACACAGTATTGCCCGACGTAGCAACAAAAAATGTTCTTTCAACTTACCTTACATGCTTTTGAAATGCAATAATTCGTAACATCTGATTCTAAAATGGCTATCATGCATGAGTTGTAAAGTTAAAAGCATTTGCGGAATGAGGCCTGTTATTGAAGTTGTTTGTGAGCCTCTTTTAAATGAAAGTGCAGCACACGAACAGTATGGATAGACGAGTATGTCATTGCTAGTCAGAAACGGACAAACAAACAGACACACAAATAAACGAACTCAGTGGTGGATCCAGGGGCCACATGAGCACAGGCCCGCACCTTTCTTTATTGAAAAAGTAGGATGAAGAGAAGAAGAAGCACAAGAGGAAGAAGGAGGAGAATGGGAAGACGAAGACGAAGTAGAAGAAGAAGAAGAAGAACAAGAACAAGAAGAAGAAGAAGAAGTAGAAGAAGTGAAAAAGAAGAAGAAAAAGAAGGAAACAGGAAGAGAAGAAGCTAGAAGAAGAAGATAAAAAAGTATTCATAGATTTTCTGTCGTCGATTATGGCTGTCGTGGCAAAGGGCGGGATTAATATTAATGTCCTAAATTATCCACATACGTTTTATCCGCTAGTCCATTAGCCAAACTACTTATTATTTACAAAAATGTAATTATCATAATCATTCGCATTCATACGTCATCATCAGCTCACTTATTATGAACCGAAAAACTGTTGCAAAAAGTGCCAATAACGGTACAGCCAACGTTATAATAATTTATGAAGTCTATATTTGCTTTCCTTATTATAATGCTTTCTGCAAACCACTCAACTAATATTACGCATATTTAATGAGGGATATCGCACACCCAAGATAGCACGACAAATGTATTGATGAACAAAATATGAACCAGTTCACAATAATAATTATATGCGCATAAATTAGGCATAGACTATTTACTACGATGGTTCTTGATGATGACACTAGGACTTGTGAAAGGCTTGTCTGCCATAGCAACACGTAATACATCATCTGATCGGAGCCAGAGGCGTGTAAATAAGGCTTTGTTCTGTGTTAAACATATTTAAGTACACGATTCAACGCCCTTATTGCAGCCTTCTGATCATTCAATAAGGGAGTTTACAGATAGCACATGGTACAAATGACCCCAAATATCCACAGATCTTTTACACATGGAGAAGTTCCACTTTGAGCATATTAGAATAATAACTGCCAAAGTTCTAGATGTGCTTCATGGATACCTTTTGTTTGCCCTCTTGAAAAGAATACTTCCACCTGCGTATCATATAATGTACCGTTGGTGCATAAATGAATAATGTTACATAACTTTCATGAGCGCATATCCAGTATTCATCTCTGTGGGTTTTACCTTTTTGGTACAAATGACCTTTATCTGCCCATGCGCAGATTGTATCTGTAAACTCCCTTATTTAAAAAAAATCGTTACAGGTGCACGCAACGGATTCTCTGGCGTTGACGGTTCATGAATGTGAACGCATTTGTGAACGGGTCTATTAGCAACGTCAAATTAACTTGTCTATTCATCCGAGATATTGACGGGTAATGATGGCAGTGATCATGGTAATGTAATTATTTGTCGCTCTTACTCTGACTTGTCACAAAAGGGATTCTCTCATCTACTCGACAGTTGCCTGAGGCTTTCCCGCCATATAACACACCTAAAGTGAAAGTAACCCGAATGAACGTTGTCTCGTCGCTAGGATGATGGGGGGGGGGGGGGGGCGGAGGGGGCGGGGCGGATACGTTTTGCCTCAACCCCAAATAGGGTGAACGTATTTGTTTAATTGTAAACGTAATATCATTGGAATGTTTGCACATTTGCAATAAGTGATGGACTGATGGGCAAACTATTAAAAAAGTTTGAGGTTAATTTTTCGAAAAAAAGTTGCGACCATGTTTATTGTGATAAATGTGCCTCAACTGCAGGAAAAACAATATTTACCTAATGGTATCGTCTCCAAGAAAGCCAGAAAATAATAAATGATGCCATTAAAGTAGAAACGATTGAAGTGCTCGCCTGAGTGGCTTTTATATTGATTTACTTGACACATGCCCCTAGGCAAGGGCGTCGTCGGAGGGGGGTGGGGACCCCCCCCCCCCCCCCCCCCCCCACTTCAATAGAATGTCGCCATACTCCTAAAATTGATGCTAATGATTATAATGACTCTACGAATTCAGATAGATATAACAGCAATTGCAATGATTTATTGTGTTTGATATACATTTCATCATTCGAGAAATATACGGTCCTTTCATATCTTACTGAGATTACGGGGAAATCTAATGAAGATGTAAACAGATCGAGAGTCCGATCTGACTGTACATAACACCGCAAGAATATACGAACACTGTGTGAATTACTAACCATCTCGGACAATATTATCCCCAGAAGAGCTACCCCGGACGAGAACACCCGGACAATCATCCCTATAAATGCTGACCCGGACGATGACGTTGAAATCTAATGAAGATGTGAACAGATCGACAGTCCGATATGACTGTAACACCGAAAGAATATACGTACACTGTGTGAATTACTAACCACCTCGGACAATATGAACCCTAGAAGAGCTACCCCAGACAAGAATACCTGGACAGTCATCCCTAGAAATGCTGACCCGGACGATGACGTTGGAATCTAATGAAGATGTTGACAGATCGAGAGTCCGATATGACTGTAACACCGACAGAATATAAGAACACTGTGTGAATTACTAACCACTTTGGATAAACAGTACCCCTAGAACAGCTGCCCCGGACAAGAACACCGGGACAATTGCCCCTAGAATAGCTACCCCGGACAAGAACACCCGGACAATCTTTCCTGGAATAGCTGACCCGGGACGAGGACACCCGGACAATTAACACAGGGACATACCATGATAATAAACCCCATGTAAGAGAAGGTTTGACGAGTTAGTTGCCTGGTTCGATTGTCCTGATAGCAAGTTGTTATCCGAAGTATTTATTTTGGGGTTGTTTGTTTTATATGGGTAGGCCTATATAGTTGTCCGGGATGAAAGGCAATGCGGTTGCGAGTGGGGGGGGGGGGGGGTAATGCTTGTCGTAATACGGTTGACATCTGCTTTGTTGCTTATGAAAACCAACGGAAGACGACAAAATAAAAAATAAAAAACTAATTTCAGATTGAAAAAGAAGAGCTAAATTGACAAAGTATCGATATTGACTAGGGGGAGGAGGAGGAGAGGGATTGAGAGGGGAGGGGTAACATAACTAGAAAGAGAGAAAGAGGAAGAGAACGATAGATAGATATAGAGAGAGAGAGAGAGAGAGAGCGAGAGAGAGAGATTGTAAAAATTATAATTGTATAAAATATAATGCATGAATATAAGGCTACAGGTAATTTAGCCAGCTTGCTCCGAGAAATTCTTGGCCCAAATTCTTGCTGAAACCGGGCAGTTATGAGCCAATTATTCAATAAGCAGTCCCAGAAAATCAAATCATGATACAAACTACCGATGCGCAGGTGTATTTCTACTTACGGAAAGAAGTCCTGAGGCATTCGGCGAATGCAGATCTTACCGGCTATGAGCGGAAAGGGATGGTAGTGGCCAAGTGGGACAGTTGGGATGGGATATCGGTGAGGAATCATAAATATAGCGATTTAAATTCCTGTGATATTATAATTAAGAATGACAACATATAGAATGTGTGTGTGAGAAAGATAGAGAGAGAGAGAGGGGGGGGAGAGGGGGAGGGGTGGGATGTCATCATGTTTTAAAAAGAACAGAATAATATTATATTAGGAAAGAGGAAACGACTAATGCAGGGAAGGATTCAGAGTAAATCAGGGAGAAGGAGAGAGAAAGAAAGAGAGAGAGAGAGAGAAATGTAGATACCCAACGATAGCTGATAAAGGTGGAGTTACAACAGGGGAAAAAGTATGAGAGAGAGAGTGAGAGAGAGAGAGAGAGAGAGAAAGAAATGCAGATACCTAACGATAGCTGAAAAAGATGGAGTTACAACAGGAAACAAAGTATTTGTGAGAGAGAAAGAGAGAGAGAGAGAGAGAGAGTGATTCAATCCAATTCGAATAAGTGCCCCATGAGATTTACGGTCAAAAGATCTGCCCTGGCAATGCAAACAAACTTATAGAGACACTCTGAGGTAAGCTGACGAAAGAGGACGAAAGTTGAAAAAAAGTTGGAATTGGCGAATGTTGTAGGTAAAAAGGAGAAGAGTAAAAAAAGACGAAAGAGAAAATGAGAGAGGGGAAAAGGATGGGTTTTTAGAAAGACCTAAGATTATTTTGGGGGGAGGGGCAGGTTTGAGAGAAACAAAGAAAAACAATGCGCTATTATGATTTTCTCTTTCTTTCTTCATCCTTCAGTTAAAAAACAAAATCAAACATTTAAAAAAAAATATGTTTTTATTGTTTATTCATGACTTTTTTTAAAACTCATGATTCACATGGTTTAATGAACGATAATTGTTGATACGTTAACACGACCGTTTTTTTATGTAGTTCATTTATTTAAAAGTGATAGGCAGATAAGGTAAGAGGAAAGAAAGAAATAGAACGAGAGAAAGAAAAACAGAGAGAAAGACAGACAGACAGAGATTGAGAGAGACAGAGAGAGAGAGCTACAAACAGAGACAGAAAGATAGGACGAGAGAGGGAGAGAGAAAGAAAGGGAGATGGGGATCCCTGGGAATGAGAGGAAGAAAGAAAGAAAGAGGGAAAATGGAGGTAAACCTAATGCGACCAGAGCGGGAAAACTATCCTGGGACATCCAGTCACATTGTCACTACATTATTTATCAACTCCTAATATTCAGGCCAGCGAGAAAGAAGAACAAAAGCTCCATTTCGATCGCTCGTCAGGTTGGACACATTTCATATTCCCAGCGCGGCCATGTTGTTTCATCGAGCGCCATAATCTCCGCTGGCCTGTGTCACGTGATCACGCGCAATCCCCCTAAGCCCTCTAATCTTCCATTTATGCTGACAGTCGTGTTTAGAAGATTTTGTTTCTTTATTCTATCCTTCTGTTTTGTTTTTCTTTCAGCAGAATTGGTATCTATCCGTCTATCTAGGTTAGTGTATCTGTTTTCCACCGCCGCGCTTACGACTTGATCCTTTATTTAAAGACTCTGTTTTTTTCTTTTTCTTTTTGCAAAGAAACATTTTGAAGGAGGAGAATTGGAACGCACGAACGTGATGACAGACGGACAGACATTGAGAATAGATATGTCTCGAAGCGTGATAAGGGCGGGTTTATCTGATAGACATATTATGAGATGAAAGAAGGAAGATGAGAATGATGAAAAGAAGGAGAAGGATAACAAGAAATAAGAAGAAGAAGAAGAAGAAGAAGGAGGAGAAGAAGAAGAAGAAGAAGAAGAAGAAGAAGAAGAAAAAGAAGAAGAAAAAGAAAACTAGGAAGCAAAAAAGAAAAGGAGGAAGGAGATGCATTAAGAAAAGAAAATCTAGAAAAAAGGAGAAGAGAAGGAAGAAGAATAAATCAAAGTAAAAGAATGACGAGGAGCCTGAAGTAGAGAGGAGAATCATGAGAGGAAGTGGAGAAAAGAGAACAAGTTAAAGAAGAAGATGTAATATACACTCTAAATTACAGGGATTTAAATTTAAATCTATAGGATTTATTTTTAAATCTTTCATGTACTGTAGGTAGGGACCAATCGATGTGGATTTAAAATTAATCTTCGCTAGGATTAAAAAGTTTTAATCTGTAAAGGATTAAAAAATAAGTTCAAAAGATTTATATTATAAATCTTTCTAGATTAAAATTAACCCTGATAAAGATTTAAAAGCAATCCTTTTTGGGACTTCTTTGTCATGTGACAAAATCTTATCGCCAGGATTGGTCAATTTGCCGTTAATTTTCGGAATTTTTTTTTTAATCTTTTGGGATTGAAAAAAATATATTTGAAACTCGGATTAAGAACCAGTTTAGCAATCTTTTAAGATTAAAAATCAATCTTTATGGATTAATTTCATTCAAATCCGGCTTAAGATTTAAATTTTAAATCCCTGTAATTTAGAGTGTAGATATAGATATAATACGAACGAAATGAACATCATCGGAGTGGTATGGAACTAGTTCAATACATACTGATTCAATCGCTCAATACAAACGAAGCATGGAAAACCCATTACCCAGGAGCAAAAAGGAGACCGACAACATTGGTCTAAATTGAAAAAATAGTTGTACATAATTAGCCCTATAATGGGTTGTGCTTTTACCTTCCTTTATTTAGCTTCATGATATTGTACTGTGGTTAGAATGTTCTTATTTCGCTTTTTTTTTTTTTTTTTTTTATTCAGCCATATTCCATTACTATCTTAAATGGCATACAATCATTTGGTACGTATGTTATTTCAGTAAACCTCCCCTTTCTTTCTCTTCACCTATTTCTCTCTCTCTCTTCCTTTCTTTCTCTTTCTTTCTTTCTCTCTTTCTCTCTCTCTCTCTATCTTACTGTTTTCATGGACCTATACTCCATGCTATTAGCAAGAGACTATTTAAAAAAATATTTTGCGACTATTAAAGCCCCCTCTTTCTCTCTCTCTCTCTATATATACTACCGAGTTACTATTTAACAAAACAAAAACAAAAAACTATTTTGGGACTATAATATACAAATAATGAATGGTTATGAGTTCAATAGTGCGAATATTTGCATGAGTTGAAATATTAACATTCTTTTCAACGAGGCGTCAGCCGAGTTGAATAGAATTAACGTTAATCTTTCAACGAATGAAAATATTCGCACTATTGAACAAATTAAAAACATTCATTATTTGTTTTATACAACATCGAAGAAGATCTAATAGAACGTTAATCAAAAAATTATGCTTTACTCCTTATATTAAAGATAAATTAAAGTTGGAGTCAAGCCTTCTCGATTACATTCAGATTGCCTTCGCGTCAGATACACGCATGCAGGGAGACGCGCACGGCAGAGAGGTACAGTCTGCATAATTATAACCAAAAATGCACGGCATATATAACCAAAAATGCACGCCCGTGCAATAGAACATCTATTGAATATCATGTTACCAACAATCCTCCAATCAAATGACAATGATCCACGTAGGTGTTGTATAATATTTTTTTATTTTACGTGATGAAAAAGACCTTTAAGTGCACATTTTCCAAGGGGTCGGCCTGTCTTGACGTACATGGTAGTCACGAACCATTAAGAATACACAATCATGTGGCTCCTCATGAGAAGCCTCGAACCCTGCTCGAACCCACTTCACGATCCCTTGGAGATGAAGAATGTAGTCCTTGAAGACTCGGAATAAATCACACTCTCGAAAGACCAATCCTCATTTCAAAGATAAAGTTTAGTTCTAGTCATGCGATTGCATTGTGAAAGAAAAGGTGTGGAATGGATCAGAAAAAGTTGATCATGTAGCATGTCAGTATTGGTGTGTACTGCAATGTTCTGGAGTCATCAAAATCATTATACATTTGGCCTAGTCTTAAAAGTAAAAAGCACTGTACACAGAAAGATGTATATGGGACTACATAATTGGTGTCGGGCCTACTTAATTTGATTTCCTTAATTTGCTATGCTCATTACTCAGCCAGTATAAATTTTTCTACCCAAAGTGTTTGGCAAATGACATTTATTTGTAATCTTGAACATTCAGTGTAAGTTTTGTAAGTTTTTTTTAATCAGAACTCAAGTTTATCTTTAATGAGAGTGGTGTTGCATGGTTCTTTTTTCTTCCCGCTGTAATCTCGGTTCTACGACACTCAGGTCGACACTAACGTCTTGCTCCAGGCCAGCGGCAACAATGCTCCTTGTTCAGTTTTCTACAGTAGCCGTGCTAGCCAGATTCTAACCCACTTCACGATCCCTCAGAGATGAAGAATGTAGTCCTCGAAGACTCGGAATGAATAACACTCTTGAAAGACCAATCCTCATTATTTTGAAGAGCGGTGTTGCATGGTTCTTTTTTCTTCCCATTGTAATCTCGGTTCTACGACACTTGCTCCAGCAGCGATAATGTTCTTTGACAAGACATTAATCTACATTTGCCACACTCAACCCAGGTGAGGTAAATGGGTACCTGGTAGGATTTTCCTTGAAATGCACTGTGCGCTGATAACGGCTTGCGGAGCTAAAGCTAGGGTTATACTTTCCAAAGCTCTTTGGAAGCCCATTGAGACGTTTTATAATTTTATATGCGCTATACAAGAATCGAATATTATTATTATAGGTCAGTTTTCTACAGTAGCCGTGCTAGCCATTATTCTTAAAGATATCCGATGAGAATACAACTTTATATCAATGGAAAGCTGAATGAACGTAGGATACAAATATTAAGGCATAACTATGTTTCCTTTCAGTATTGCACAAAAGTAGATTAAACCTCATTTTCCGATCACTTCCAAATTACAGGTCAACAGGGGTCAAATAATTTACCGCAGTTACGATGACGACATAACGTGTGGTCTCGATAGGTTCGCTTTTATAGCCGAGTCGATGAGCCGTTCTGAATTAATGCAAATTTATTGTGAATATGCGTACTCCACATAAGACGATTTTATCAAGTCGATAGAAAAACTGTTCTTCCAATTTCAAAGTTTTAGATTCTGAAAGGCACCAAAATAGGTTATTATAATTGATATTATTGTAAATATGGATGTATTGCATGGATCTATTCTTGTATGCCTCATATAGTGATCATGTAAGAATTACGTAATACGTCATCACCATATTCGCATATTTCAAAAGCTGACGCAAAAGGCTATCAAAATTGCATAAAATTGCACATTTTTCAAAAGTAATTGTCATTGTTTTAGTATGAAGAAAATAAGAAAGAAAAGAGATGCGTTTTTATTACATAATATACATAAGACGGAAGCTATCGTATGGTAATATAAAACTGTTTGGAATGTTTCTAATGTCATAATAGCTACAAATTAATTTGTTTATGTCGGAAGAACATCACAATTTCGCACAAAATCAATAACAGCTCCAAGGTTGTAAGGATATCGAACAAATGGTATTGATTTTTGTACGTGTCGTTCAGTTAAATCAATAAACACACACCTTACGCGGTTTTTACATCGAAAGAAAAAGTTTGAAGTCGATATTTATTATTGATAAAGAGATTCATTACAAGATGAAATCTGATTAAATACAGGGTAACCGAATAGGGCAAAAAACTAATTCCTCCAAAAGAAGAAATTATCTTTATACTCGTGTATCCTCTTTATTGTCTCAGCTCTCTCTCTCTCTCGCTCTCTTTTTAGAAATGGGTATATTTCGTCCGAGGCGGTCGACCTTCCGATTATTCACTTTAAAATGTATTTTCCACGAATTGGATGTTCAGGAATAATCTCTCAATGCTGCAAATTTGCAAATATTATTGATGAAGACTACGTGATAACGAATACCGTAATGTCAAAGTTTAAGACGTATTGAATTAGAAAAAAATCGAGAAAATAAATTGATGGTGCATGTTAGCTGAAAAATATAATAGCTTTCATGTCCTCGAAGAGGTATTGTATTTCACGCAGAAGTAGAATTCATTTCCGTTTCATAGACGAACGTTTTCTTTTTTTAATAGACAGTCTACAAATTGCGGCGATTCTCACTTACAACCTTTAGGGAAAAAGAAGGGGTAAAAATGAGTGATTGTGTTTTCCGGAAAGCCGTCTTCATACAAAAAATGCAATGTGTTTTCGCATTACTGGAGTACACACTGAAGGTAAAGAACCCCACCCCTAATTTTTTTCTTCCAAAACCCCCATCAACAACAACTAAGGATCGAACTTATTTTGCAAATAAATTCAGTCTACTTTGGCTATTACCTGACTCTAAGTAGCTAAAAGATAGTACATTAAAAGCCACTTATAATTGAGAATATAAGAATAATTGATAATTGATAAACTTACTGATAATAGTATGCATTTTAGTCTAAATCGTGGAAAATTTCTTTCTGCCATCATTTCGTGATACAGGTTTATTATAAAACACAACGAAATTTAAATACCATGCATTCAAGAATATTGTAGATATGTCAGGGGGTAGGGATGCTTTTCCAAAAATGTGTGCTTCAAGTTTGGAAACGGGCCTGAGTAATTGAAAAATCGAGAATATAAACACGCCACGTGTGGGCAAATTACTTTCATGTCCCGAATCGGGTATTGTATTTCTCCCATGAGAGGAGTTCATTTCCGGTCTATCACATTCATAGCTGGGCAATTTAAAGAGAAGGTGGAGTTCTGGGAAGAGGTGAAAAATAATTTGTGAGTGTAATCATTGTATTATGCAAGTCTGGGAGAACATCAGATACAAAGTGTTCCCTATAAAGCATGGCTCCTCAAATGCCTTGATATTTTAAATATGGCATGTAACAGCATACAAATCGGGACGGATTGTTATGCCATATGTTTGTGTAGTCCCATATACATATTTCTGTGTACAGTGCTTGTAACTTTACCAATACTGTGCCTAATTTCTTATCATTTTGATGATTCAGCACTAACGTTTTTTTTATTGCTGGGGTGGGGGGGGGGGGGGAGGGTAATGAGCACCCCCCCCCCCCCCCCCCCCTCTTGAGCAAAAAACAAACAAAAAGGTAAAATTGTGGCTACCATCTTCTTCTTTTTTTGCCAGGGGTGGGGGCCCGAAAAACACCCAGATTTAAACATCCAAAGTGTTATCGAAGTACCATTCATGCCGTCGAGGGGGAATCGTATTTCGCCCGTGAGTGAATTCCATTTCCGATTCAAATTGGTGCTAGGTGAGATCTGTGAATCATTGATGTGAAATGTGGACATGAATCCAAATTAAGAGACATGTGAGAAGGAATGCCTGATGTATATTATCCCAGAAACTGCTTGCGCGGAACAGGGATGAATAATTTCTCTCATATAAGCCTTGAAGTTAGAGAGAAGGTTCAGTTCTGGGGAGAAGTGAAAAGTAATTTGTGAGTATCGTTATTATGCAAGTGTGGAAGAAAATCATAGAGAAAATGTTCTCTAAAAAGCATGGCTCTTCGATCGCCTTCATATTCTGAATATGACAGGCAACAGCTTCAAAATGTGGACCACAATGCAATCGCATCATGACCAGAACTCAACTCTATCTTTAGATGCGAACATTCTTATCAACGTTAGAACAACTGTTTAACACTTTGATTGTTTTCCTTGCCTCTCGACTCGGTCACTCGTTAGCCACACTTGAAATTTTGCACGAAATAATGCGCCAATAGACGGAAGGATTGCATCTGCAACACAATTCCTGTCTTGATTAGCGCCACGACATCCCTAAACGGTAAACAGTTGAATAATCTTGAAGCTATATATGCATGGCTCGTGATGAATTCAATGTGGATCAGGGATATTATATTTTGTTTTGCATAATAAAGAATTAATAGTCTTTGCACAGCACACGGTCTAGAACTCATATTCGGTCAGGTCCGGTGCCCACCACTCGATCCGAACTGCGATGCAACTTTCAAAGACATCATAATAACACTAGGATACTGAAATTTAAACTTCTTCCAAAATTAAATTCTGAATAAATATATGTACACCACGGTCGGAATTATCGTGCATTGAGGCCTTCTTAGTTGGAATAAAGGCTGAATCAACTTCGATCACCACCGCAACATTTTTCGAAGAAATGAAATTAATGGCAATTTCAATACCCTGTTCTATGTCCTAGAGAAATCATGTTCCGATTACGTAATATGTCGACGCACAAGGCGATTGAAATTGCTAGCCTTAGGTTGATTTTTTCAAAAGTAGTTGCTATCGTGTTTTCAAGTCGCAGACAATAAGGGAGTTTACAGATAGCACATGGTACAAATGACCCCAAATATCCACAGATCTTTTACACATGGAGAAGTTCCACTTTGAGCATCTTAGAATAATAACTGCCAAAGTCCTAGATGTGCTTCATGAATACCTTTTGTTTGCCCTCTTGAAAAGAGTACTTCCACCTGCGTATATTAGAATGTACCGTTGGTGCATAAATGAATAATGTTACATAACTTTCATGAGCGCATAATCCAGTATTCATCTCTGTGGGTTTTACCTTTTTGGTACAAATGACCTTTATCTGCCCATGCGCAAATTGTATCTGTAAACTCCCATATTGCACAACAGTACTGGACTGACGTCACCGCAAATTCTCAGCCGATTTGGATTTGTATATGACAAGGAAGCTTGCAAAGTGCAAATTAAAAGAAAAATCCGATCATAAGTTATTATTCCCTTTCTCTTTTTTCTCATCTTTCCCTTCACGTCATGTTTTATTTGACATTACATGCATGCTTTAGACCGACTCCCCATTAAGTACTATAAGCCCTCCATAAAAGCGGCCGAATTTTGGAAGCAACAAGTCTTGATGAGAAAAGCAAAATATTCCTTTTATTGCGGATGTGCGGGACTTATTTACTCTTGTATTGTGAATAATTTATTTCACGGCCTAGAACAAAATCCCTGTCGAGGTTTTTCTTTTCTTTCATTTTCCCCCACCTAACGTTCAGTCCAGTCCTGGGGCAGTGCTAAAGCCGGATGTGCCTTTAACTTCAAAAGTTTGCCTCGCGACGAATTTCAAATATTCATTCTAAAACCTATCTTTAAATCATAGCACAGCAATATTCGCCAACATGCATTGAAATCTAAGCCTTTTTAATGCAACTTTGTTTTGTTCTTTTTCATTATTTTACTCGCGTCATCAGAGTATTATAGTTGGACGAGAATGATGGCTAAAACGGGTTGAGCCTCTCGTTAATATGCAATGAAAGAGGGTATTGTTACGTACATCACCGTCATTGGCAATAGCTTTGAGTGATGTAAAAGCCGTGAGTAGAATGTTATAGTTTGTAGTGTGTTCTTGCTGAGATTAATGTCCTTGATTCTCTAATATTTTTTTGTTATTCAAAGACTTACTCCGTATTTTTTACGTTTTTAGTAAAAATGTAAGTGATTGAATTTAATATATACAAAAAAACTCCCTGCACGCTATTTTTTAAAAATTCAAACCTTTCGTCGTTTTATGCTTTAAAAATCAATTTTCTGTTTGTTTGTTAATGGATCGGCAACGCTGGGTGTACCAGAAATTCGCGAGTAGCGACTGTTCTTAGTTATTATGGCGCAAGTTCCGTAGTTAATGATGCGAAGGGAGATGGTTGCATGGCCACCAAACTTTCATTCCTTTTCCCTTAAAGCGTACAATATCCCACAAAGTCTTTCATTGTTGAGTTTATCTTTTCTAATGCTACATGACATTCATGTTTTTCCTTGTGATTTTTCCGTTAATTTTTTTAGTAAATGTGATTTCGTTTAAGTTTTTGATATTGTTTTTTCGTTTTTGTTTTGAAAAGGAGGTTAAATTCTGATGAAGGTAAAAATAATTTGTGAACTTTATAATTCTTTTTTTTTGGTGTGGAATAATAACATAATAGAAATGTCGCCTGAATGCGATTCCTCTTCAAATGCCATCATATTCGGAAATATCAGAAGAAATAAAGCTTTCGGAACATGACAAGAAATAGCTTAAATGTTTGGATAAGACTTTCATGTTTGTGTAGTCCCATAATACACATCGTTGCCTATATACAGAGCATGAGACTTTCAGTACTACCGAGTCAGTATCTAATCATTTGGTTGAGTCTAAAACCTCGCAATATACAACAGTTCTTATGTGCTAAATTCAACCCTTTGCAAGTGCCTCTTGCCAGTTTCTTTCATAATGCAATTGCATTTTATTAACTTCCCTTGTTCATACCGACAACGTCGCTACACTTACAGTATTGTATTACCCTTTGCAACCACCGAGCGTTGCTCTTACATTATAGCTCCTCATGTAAAATTTACTAAGTCCTCACTTTACAAACCTAAGTGATGTAATATATGTTATGTACCTATGTTTATTGATTTTTCCCCCTCTTATCCTCAATCGAGATTTTTATTTCCATAATTTCAATACATATTTACATTACTTACTCAATGATTGATTGAAACATAACATAGGCTAACATTAAAGTATATTCAACAAATCTTAGTATTATTTTCTTTGCTAACACATTCATACCTTAACAATAATCTTAGAAACTTATGTTTATTGATAATACCAATGTATTATTGTTATCTTTGTATTTCCCGTATAAATGACAATGTCGTCAGTGAAATGTGAAATACGGAACAAATTTGAAAAAGAAACAGAAACAAAATTAAAGAACTCAACTTCATCTTGAAAGAAAAAAAAAAACTCTAGTGTCACTCTTGCGAAATTAAATACACATCAAGTGAAGTTCACATCGTGTCACGATCGAAACTGAACATCAGGGAGCCTTCTATTTCGCTCCATTATTCCTTCATAAATAAAACATTTCCATTTGCTCAATCTCGAGGGAATTTCATTTCAGTGGCACAGGGAAGAAGAGTTTTCGTTTTTCTCATTCCATTTAAATTCTTGTCGATGTCATTTTCAGATAATGATATGCCCCATTGTGCCCCAGTGCCATAAATGGCAGGTACCCTCTCCCATCCCCAGCGAAAAAACAGATATAAAGTGTAGAAAGGGTAACTCATGTTTATTGATAGTATACAACCTCGTTAGGTAGGGGTAAAAATGAAAACAAAACAAACAAATGAAATTTCAATATATTGTTTATTTTTAGACTCTTTTCCTGCTATCTAATATAAGCGATTTATTTGTATGTGTCCCAAAGTAAAACTCCCTTGCAATGTCATTGCTAATCCCACGTTCAGCATTACTCCCTCTGAAAATGAGGTTCGATTTCGATGTTTTAACTATTCCCTCTCTGAAATAAGTTGATGCAAGTTTGTACAGGCAATTCAAATTCTCTCAAATGATGTCAATAAATTACATTAATATAATGAAAGTGACTCTAACACTGCCCTTTCTTCATACGAGTTCGATTACTGTGATTGACATTAACTGCTCGTTCCCTCCATTTGTAAAGACTATTATAACATTAATTACCCTCCTGGGCCTATAACTCACCAAAAATAGCTTTCACCATTGGCCCCGTCCAATTTTCACTCTTCTTTCTAGTTCAGTCTTTTAATTTAATGAATTCGAACAAAATGATACAAGGTACTCACTTTCTGTTATTTGTCTCTAGAGTCCTCGTTTACTTGTACCACTTACTTTGTGAAATCATTGTAAAATGTTAAATATATGTGAAATCTAAAACAACAAACTGAAACTGAAACTAAATCACTACCCGGGGATAACTGCTGAAAAAGATAACCACACCCACACTCAACTCTCGCAAAAACGCTTGATTTTGTTAATAGATTCTCTCTCTCTCTTTCTCTCTCTCTCTCTCTCTCTCGCTCGAGGTTTTCTAAGAATCAGTGGCTTCGCGTGAGTCTAGTCAATTAGGTATGGGGGAGGGGGGTGACTCCTATCTACGCCCTTGTGTCTGCGACACTGCTGATGATAGCATCGCAGCATCTCATTCCAATGACGTTTTTAAATATATTTTTTGTTGCTATAGTTACCGACTCCAATGAAGCTACTTTAATGATCGCAAGGTAGATTCTCTAAGCTCGATGCAATCTAGATAAACATAATTATCATTTTCAGCCGATCATTCTGTTGATAAAAATGACTTTGTCTGACTTTATTCGTGTACGTACATCTGTTGAGAGCTTAACCCTGTGGTAAAGTATACGAGTTACGCCCCTTCGGCACCACACAGACGTTTAATGCTAGCGTTGAAACTGATGGGCGTATCTTGACCAAGTAAGATTTAAGTAATAATCTTTATTAGGATTATTATTTTCATTATTATTTGTAATTCAAAAAGTTTCATAATTTTTCTACTACGAGAAAATAGACACTATATGGTTTGTGGTTACTCTTATTATCATTATTGCTATTTATTTTATTACTCGTAATATTAATATTTTTATCATCATTATCACAACACTGTACTATTATCATTATTTTTTTCTTCATTAGTACCATTATTCGGGTAAATAGTAATAGTAGTAGCAGTAGAAGTATTTTCAGTATCATCATCATCATCATCACCATCATCATCATCATCACCATCATCATCATCATCATCACCATCATCATCACCATCATCATCATCATCACCATCATCATCATCATTATCATCATCACCATCATCGTCGTCGTCGTATGTAGTTGACGTCATCATAACACTGTTTAAACACTAACAGTTTTTTACAATGTCATCGGTTAGCATAAACTTTTGGATCTATATCCAGCAATATATTTTAGTAATACTATCCAAATGGCTGCTTTAAAAAATATATATAAACGAGTTGGAAAACCCTATTTAATATTCTAAGATGTAACAGTATCATGAAAAACTCGAACGCAACCTAATTGCATTTATATCTGGGCCCTATGTTGCAAAGAGTTGATATCAATCGCAAGTATGTACATTAGAGACAGGAAACTGCAAACTTGCGATTGATTGGAGGACTTACGATTGATTTGGATCAATTGCAACTCTTCGTATGGCGGGACCCAGATAAGCTTAAATTATTTGCTCGGAAATAGATTCGTTTTATGTTCTGATAACGTCCCATTTTTGCAATTATGGAAAATAAAAAAGGGCGCCTTGATTCGTATGTGATTGCCTACCGTGTGATCTAGTTTGATTTACTATGATAGGTAAATACACACAGATAGAGGGAGGGGCAGGGGAGAGGGTGTGTGTATGTGTCTGAGGGTGTGTGTGCTTAAGAGAGATAGAAAGAGAGTGTGTGTGTGTTTAAGAGAGGTAGAAAGAGAGTGTGTGTGTATTTGTGCGTGTATGCGTGTGTGTGTGTGCGTTGTGTGTGTGCTTAAGAGAGAGTGTGTGTATGTGGTGGTGTGTGTGCTCGTGTGCGTGTGATTAAGAGAGGTAGAAATAGAGAGAGAGAGTGTGTATATGTGCGTGTGTGTGCTTAAGAGAGGGAAAGAGAGAGTGTGTGTATGTGTGTGTGCGTTGTGTGTGTGCTTAAGAGAGAGATAGATAGAGAGAAAAAAAGATAGTGTGTGTATGTGAGGGTGTGGGTGTGCGTGTGATTAAGAGAAAGAGAGAGCGACGAACACAAGAGAGAGAGAGAGAGGGGGAGGGAGAGAGAGAGAAAAGAGATGGGGAGGGAGGGAGAGAGAGAGAGAGAGAGAGAGAGAGATGGGGAGGGGAAGAAAGAGAGGGGTGGGGTTGTGACTGAATAGTACCAGAATTATTTCAATACTTAGGCGAAATTTAAATCGCATACATATTATGCATATTAACTGCATTGTATAAAAACAATCAAATAAACAAAATACAGACTTCCTAGAAATGAGTAACCAAATCTGCACTATAGTCCATTTTCTCTTAAAGCCCCACTGTCCTACGTGTAGCTACTTGCTCCCTCTATATAGAAAACTTCCCCAATCGGTGCCTGTTGGTCCCCCATGATCCTCTTTTTCTTATGTTAGTTGAGAACTGAGTTAATGAGATAGCCACCTGTCAGTGACCTCGCTGTGTGGTCTAATTTCAAGGGCCTTGCTCATCACCACTTGAAATGAGCGATCATGACGATGATGTATTACATGATTCAGAAATGATGGCAATATAATATCGTATTGAAATTGCCCTTGATATACTAAAGGTGATATTTATCAAAGTCTTTGTATAAATATTTTTGTTAACGTGCTAACCTGCTATTTGAAAAAGAAGTGGACTATAACAGATGCGGTAAATAACGAAAGACGAAAGTGATGAGAATTGAATCAACCAGGGAGTTGTGAGTTTAGAGAGGGGGGGGGGGGGGTCTTCTTTTTCCTTTTCTTCTCCTTCCTCTTCTTCTTCATCTTCTTCTTCCTCTTCTTCTTCATCTTCTTCTTCCTCTTCTTCTTCTTCTTCTTCTTCTTCTCTTTCTCCTCCTTCTTCTTCCCCTTCTTTTTCTTAGAACAACGTAAATAAATGAGCTAGAGGGAAGGGAATAAAGCTTGCTGAATATCTTCTTTCATTTCGGGCTCCCTCTTTTCCCAGGAACGGGGGAACTCGATGAAAAAACACTAAAAACATCTCAACCGTTTAGTGCATCATTACAATTTGCCCTCCGGAAACGTTTGCATAATTGACGCAGCAGACAAGGCGAGTGTTTCGAAACGTTTAACAACATTTCACGTGCAAAAATAGCAGAACCGTGCTGTGGTTGTTGGTCTAGTGGAAAACGAGATGGGGAGCGTGATAATGGGAGTACAGATACTTATGAGAGAGAGGGGGAGAGCAAGAGAGAGTGGGTGTAAGAGGGAGAGAGAGAGAGAGAAGAAGAGAGAGAATGAGCGCGGGAGAGCGAGAGAAGAGAACAGAAGAGAAGAAAATAAGATAGTGTTGGAGAGAGCGTGAGGAAAAGAATAAAGTGATTAAGAAAATGAGTTGGAGAGAAGAAGAGGAATTAGACAAAAAGAGATCAGAGATTTAGAGAGAGAATCAAAGTGAGAGAGGGATTTGGGGGAAAGTAAATGGGAAGGGGTAGGGGAGAGAAATATATAGGATGTGAGAGAGAAAAGGAAATGTGAAGGGTAGAACAGGGGGATAAAAAGATAGAAAGATAATTTATTGGAAGACAGACAGGAATTTGGCAGGTCTAGGGAGAGAGAGAGAAAGAGGGAGGGAGAGAAATAAAGAATAAAGGAAAAAGGTATTTGTGAGTTTATATGAGAGAGAGAGAGAGAGGGAGGGAGAGAGAAAAAGAGAGAGGGAGGAATAGGGCGTATTCCAAATTCTAATTCTAACATGGCTTGGCACGACTATTGCACACAACTAATATAAGTTCACATCTAATACAGATAACAATTGAGATACGAAATATCAACAGTGATGTTTAAGACTGTAAGAGGGAATTACCACAGAGTCCTTTATAAACATAGTACATGAGGAGAGATAGAAAGGGGCAGAGCGAGAGGAGAAGGAGTGGGGAGAGAGCAAGACAAAAGAGAGAGAGAGTGTGAGTGAGAGAGTGCGGAGATAGGGGTGAGGGAGAGGTGGAGAAAGGGAGGGAGGAAATGGAGATGAAGATCGATAGTGAGACAGAGAGACAGAGAGACAGAGAGAGATAGAAAGTAAGAAAGAAAGAAGGAAAAGGGAGACAATGAGATATCATTATGTTGTAGATGGATAGCGATGAAAGGGGGGGGTGTAAGTTCGTGTATTTGAGGGCGGTGTAGGCCCCCAATAAACAAAATCACGTGAAAATCACGTCAATATCAAGGTATCGACTTGAGGAGAGTTACGTTCTTCAAACACCTGACATTTACGTAAATGTGTTAATACGTTTATTGCACTAGGTCACTTAAAACACACGTACACTAAATCACGCAATTGTCACTGCAATATCACCATTATAATAACGTGATTATCCCTACCTTGGAAACCATGGTTTGTAAACCTAATACTCCCGTGTTTGTTTGGTTATGAAATTACATCTTTATAAACGAAATTATCGCCTCACAGAAACACGTGAAGTGTTAGTGATAGTTTTAGTCAAAATATCTGCGTGAAATTCACGTGAATATTACGAGGCTGACTTGAGATGAATCATGTTCTTCATTCACGTGAAATTTACGTCGAAGAGGAAATATGTTACCGTAACCCGCGTTCAACCCAATAATTACGCAAATGTTACACAATAAGTGAACCAAAATAATGACGTTCTCATCCCGTTTCTGAACATCGTGTTTTGGATCTTCCATAATTACGTCCAGGCGCGCCGGAAGCAGTTTGGGATTAGAGGGGGTGGGGGTGGGGGGGGGGGGGGGGGGATGCAAACATCCCAGAAGAGAAAGCTAGTTGCAACTGGTCCAGTTGATGAGCCAGTTAATGCCAACTGGTAACCCTGGAAATTGAAATGGGCTAAATGATCGAGTTGATTCAGGCCAGGTCTAGCTGAGCCATTAGAACCAATTGATAAAACTTCCAACCAGTTAAACGGCAAAAACACTTCAATACTGCATGGTACGTCTGTATTTCCAATGTAAAGGCATTGGTAATAATTAGACTTACATAATTTAATTAATCGAACTTTTTTCATATACTTGTATTTTATTGAAATTATTTTAGTTCATAGTTAATGTTTACCTTATTCATGTTTAATTAAATGTAATTTATACGAAGTAGCGAAATGTCCTAATAACTGGTAATTTATATTTGTAGTTTTTTCGAAATGAATTGCATATAACTAAATCATCAGTAATTAAGAAATATGTTGTAAAATTAGATAAATTGTTTAAAAAACATAGATCTGCACGCACCCCATATTCAATATGCAAATTAATTGGTGTCAGCTGGTTCAACTGGAAATATGCCAACAGTTACGGGATTATCACCACGGAACTTAAATAGTAACTGTGAAACCATCAAGACACCCAAGAATAACTCATTTTTCACATCCGGAAATCACGGAATACCAAGCTTATAATAATAATCCGTTTGAGTCACGAGATCATCACCGCGGAACTGCTGGCTTCTTTGACTACCATTTAAATAGGTGTTTTAAGACACCTAATAATGACTAATTTTTCACACCTAAAAATCACCGATGCCCAGCTTAGATTAATAATCAGTTTGAGTCACGAGATCATCACCGCGGAACTGCTGGCAACTTTGACTACCATTTAAATAGGTGTTTTAAGACACCTAATAATTACTAATTTTTCACACCTAAATATCACGGATTCACAGCTTAGATTAGTAATCAGTTTTAGCTACGTGATCATCACCAAGAAAGTTATGTTAACTTTGAAACCTTTTAAAAAGGTGTTTTAAGACACCTAATAATTACTAATTTTTCACACCTAAAAGTCACGTATGTCCAGCTTAGATTAATAATCCGTTAGAGTCACGAGATCATCACCGCGGAACTTATGGCAACTTTGATACCATTTAAAAAGTTGTTTTAAGACACGTAATAATTACTAATTTTTCACACCTAAATATCACGGATTCACAGCTTAGATTAGTAATCAGCTTGAGCCACGTGATCATAACCAAGAAAGTTATGGTAACTTTGAAACCATTTAAAGAGGTGTGTAAGACACCTCAGAATTACTTATTTAATATAACCAGAGATTCACGGACAGAACAATGAGACGATAAGCCGGTGTAAGTAACGTGATTATTACCTTCAACCTTGGATAACCTGTGAAACCAATCGATAAAGGTGCTTACAAGACCAAATAATTACGTTTTTATCACCACCATCGGTTAACGGACAAAAAACTCGTTGCTTGGTCAAGTGGTTATTTGGTCATAAACACTTGATTTACAGAGGTAAGTGGAATCACGTTACTCCAGTCGCGTGATAAATTGGTTGTTTTTAGGTTAGATGAAAACGTGAACAGGAGTACCTTTTTTGTTTAAATGAAGGCACGTGTCGATAACGTTTAAATCTAGTTCAAAAGGCACCATACTTTAAAATCACTTAAAATACACTCCCAAAAGAGGTAACTTTTTAGTGTTTTGTTTATTGGGGGCCTTAATTATTTTTTGATGATATAATCATTTTAACTATAGCTCATGATGATCAGTTATTATATAATAACATAATTTTCGCATTGCAGTTTCTATAAACAAAATTCACAATTTCGATTTCAACCATTGCGTATTCTTGCTTTAAGCAGAGAAAGCTACCTGACGGGTTTTCGTCAGTTTGTTGTCGTTGGCGTTTACGGCGTTACCTATCGTCGTTGGATGATTATCGCCATAAAGATGCATTGGTGCCCATAAATAGCAAATCTTCTCATGAATTCTAATGAGTTGCAATCAAAATGTGTTCTACTTTCATATGCCCTCTCATTTCGAAGGGCAAGGACGTAGTAAAGATGCATTTATTTTCGTGTGCACGCAGTTTAGCACTGCAAGTATTAGGGGAACATCATCGTCTTATCTCGTGTTGATCATGACACTCAAAGAAAATTAAAGACGAGAAAGTTTGCAGTGCCGGACCGATACTAACTCCATTTCTTTTGTTTATTCGGAATAATGTACAAAATCATCAGTACAAGATTATTGTAGAAGTAATACATGCAGAACGATGGCAAATAAAGCTTAATCAATTCCAAAAGCTTCGTGCGTCACCTATTTAAATCTGCGAAACTGACAATGACGTATTACGTAATCTGAACATGATTTATGTAGCGAATACAAGTGTTAAGTGATTGACCTACAAGTTTGTCGTTTGTTTTGCAAAGTAACTATAACATTACTGATCACAAATCGAGAATATTAATAGAAATTTTGCATAGAATTACTACTATTTCACATGGCGCAGGGAGTCTTGAATGAAATTCCCAAACTAAGAACAGTAGAAAACTTCCCACACTACTCAAAGATAATTCATTGGGAAGCCGTCGTGTGTGTCCTCGGTTGGAATTACCACCCTCCAAAACACACACACACACACACACACACACACACACACACACACACACAACAACAACAATCAAATTAATACATAACCTTTAACAGTTTTTAAGTCAAGTTCAAGATCATTCATTTACTATACGTTCAAATAACAGTACAAAACATAGGGAACATAACGATGATGTTTTAGGTAAACATGGCGAGATGAAAGGGTACTTAAACCCCTGCATAATCCGATGTCACGTGCCACCTCCTCCAATTTGGTATATCGATCAAATTTGATTATTTTTTTACTCAAGGTACCGACCTTGAATATGTTTAAACCCGTGCACCACCCAAAATACGCGACTTAGCATGGAACCCTGGGTCTACAATCACAACTTAAAGGTAATACAAAGTTTTGGTATGGGGTCATGAATTTGGTTCAAATGAACATATTGGAAGCATAATTATAATGATCCTACAATATTCAGTGATCGTTGTCGCGGTTGAAATCGAGTCTAAAGTGATGAAAATTTAAATAATAAGCTCTTAATGCTGTATAGCTCCCTCTCAAGGTCAAGATAAAGTTTTAGCTATAAAACAATGTTTCTCGACTATAAACGACCGATTTTCTATTCCCGTTTGGAAATTATATATCACAACTGAATATTCTGAGATTGTCATGGTCGCAGCTATCATTGTATGGCCGTATAGGCGCTATTTAAAATTTATCAAAATTTACCGGGAGCACCGGTAAATTTTGATATTCATTATATTTTGAAAGCAGAAGAGTTTTACAGGCTAATTTCTTTAGTGCTTATAATAGATCCGCAGGGGCATCCAAATATATCAAAATTGTAAGGAATCACTATCCAGCCAATTTTCAAAATTTACCAAAACTTTGTATTACCTTTGATATGGCACTCGAGGCTGACGTTTGGGGAGGGAGTCGTCAAAATTACCTTTCAATTTTATTCACTACTGTCTTAGCATCAAAAGTTGTTCATCGCCGCCTCATCGCCCCGAGGGCAGAAAAGCACTATTTTGATAGATAGTTTGATAAGTTGCGCGAAGACGTCAACTAAATGATTGCATTGTTTACTGGCCACGATAATGTTTCCCTCGTTGGGATGATTTTGTGGACGTCAACGCGGAGATCGGGTTTCGTTGTGATTTAATCGCTCACCTCGACTCGATTTAAAACAATGATGTAGACGGACTAAGCAACTACCGCGCCATGGACTAAATGTCACGTTCAGATGTGACTGGGTTAACCACCGGGGTTTGTTTTTTAATGTGTAAATGAATTGCAACTGCACGCAACAGAGGTACTGCGTGTATTCACTTAATAGCTCTGTGTTATCAGATACAAAAATCAGAAGCGTTATTACACTTAAAGGCTGCATTATGAACAAAGTCTAAGAACTAATGCGCCGTGTCGCTATGACGTTGCCCTATGGATTTTACAGTTTTAATTTGAAAACAGACTTTTCTGAATTTAGAATGAGTGACAAATTTGAAGACGTTGCCATCATGCCATTCATAATTTGATTTATCTTTGTGTGTTTATACACCAAAAAATAATGTACGATGGAAAGAGAAAGGGGGAAAGAGATTGTGATGAGACTTCATTTCAAATCAGAACGTAAAGAATGAAAGTGACTGATGTTTTGGAGTTCACGCACAACTTCACAACGTTTTGTGTCAATACGACGCTCCAATGACCGCCTTCTGTCTATTTCCTTCTTTCTCTGACGTCATAGTCGAAAGAACATTCACACTTTTGCTCTCTAACATAACATTTCTTCTGTGTGTGGTATAGAGAGTGGTGTAGGGTCACGTCTTTAGACACCGCTACTACTTGCGCACATTAAGGCGCGCACGTGGATAGGTGATCGGGCACCAGTCTTGATGCAAGGTCTTGAGACGGTGTGAACGTTCCTATTATTACATACGGATGACCTACATTTTCTTTTTTTCACGATCCATATGTCTTAATTTCATGAAATGTGACCGCCTCACCTGAGCAGCATAGCCTACGAGATTGGAATGCGAGCACAGATGAGCTCAAAATTGGATCACTACGGCTGGTACCTTGGAAGCGTACTAAATTGTTTTCATATAGCATAAAGGTTTTTTTTTATATGGAAATGCAGGGGAAATAAAGTCCTGTGAACATGTTCTAATTCTTTTTAAAATCGAGGAAACCAGCGATGTGCAAGATATAGGCTTTTCATAATCACGGTAATAGAACTATTTTATTTATAGTTTTGTGCGGATTAAAAAAAAGATCTAGATGTCTTCTTTTTATGTCGAGGCTTTTACCAAAACGTTAGGTGATCACAACGTTGATTTACATTTTTTATAACGACTTTTACCATTATTGGAGAATATTTCACCCATATGTTTCCTTTTGTTTATTGTCATTCACACAACTATGATTGGATTGCGTCTAAGGTCAAAGGTCAGATATCATCTATAAATTATCATAAGGCTCATTAAGTCAACGGATTGATAAACACTTGTTAATGATTGCCACAGAGGCGCCTGGAAGATGGTATTCTTAATGAGAAAACAAGTGGACAAACGGAAACCATTTTGATTCATAATGACGAATGAAGAGCTAAGAGGATAAGGATGAGGAGAAGTAGGAGTATTAGGAGCAAGAGAAGAAGGAGGAGGAGAAGGATTAGGATAAAGAGGTGAATAGAAGGAGGAAGAGAATGAAGAAGGGGGAGAAGGAGAAGAAGGAGAACAAGGAGAACTAGAAGGAGAAGGGGAAGAAGATGGAGGAGAAGAAGGAGGAGAAAATAGAGAAGAATAAAAAATGAAGAGGAGGAGGAGGAGGAGCAGAAAATAAAAATTTGCTTTCTAATTTGTCTTAAGAACTCAGGTTAAGAGAAAGAGGAGATATAGGAAAAAAAGATGGAAAGAAAGAAAGATAGATAAATAGAACAAGAAAGATAGAGAGGGGGAGGGAGGCTAGGTGGAGATTAACATTAAGGATGCAAAAACAAAATCAAAATGAATGCGGGTTTTTATCGTGTTTATCATTATTAATGATAACAAATGATAATAACTATTGGTGTGCAGAAATTGCGGGAGCTATAAATAAATGTATGGGGGAGAAGATACGTCGCATAAAAGTGAAAATTATAAGCATGAAGACATGTTTTCTTCTTACAGAAGATGCTGTTTATATTAACATGTGTAATGCCTGTAATATTACGGTATGGTTATCAGAGATTTTATGTAAATCATTTGTCTTTGTGGCTTTGTCGATGCAGCGTCTGTCCTCTATTTATAGAGAAGCTTAATGGGGGTTGGCGAGTTCCCTCAGGCTCCGTTTTGCTCATTTTCTCAGGATGGAAACGAATGTTTTTAAGAGTGAAAATGAATAAACTGTTTTTATGCCGCAGAGTTGAGTTTTATCATTTTGTTCAAAACACGGTAAAAAGCAAAATATTCTAATGCTTTCTAAATTAAATGCATAATAGTGGACGGAGGGATTGAATTCTTCACTGACAAGCCTAAATATACATCTCATATTCTCATTAGTTTGTGCTGCTGAACCAGATAAACAGGTCTAATACTCCCGGGGCCCCGTAACACAAAGCCTAGCAATTGATCTTTAATACGATTTTTTTCTGCGATTGATTGCACATAGTGATCTTTGCAATCAATCAAACAAAATTAAATCGTACGATCAATTGGTAAGCTTTACGTTACGTATAGCCATTAGGACCCTGTTTCATAAAACTTGATAGTGCTAATAGTGCTAAATTCCTATGACAAATTTGCTCTCATTCTCAGCCAATCAAATGCCAGGGTGACTTATAACAGTTGTTGTAACTTTTTATTTATAACAACTTTCATGAAACAGGGTAATGATTCCTTTGATGTGGAGTTTCGCAAGGAAACGTTCTTGGCCCGCTTTTGTTTATATCTATACTATCGCTATTTATAATTATCTGTACTAACGACTGTACTATTCACATTCCATCTGCATGTTATTCTGCATAACCGATTCCCATGTAAACCATGACTATGCTAGGTGGTGTGTAGAAAGGGTGGAGGTAGGGAGGGGGAAGGGAGGGAAGGAAAGGGGGGGGGGGGGGTTAAGGTGAACGAATACCACCCGATCAAATTTACACACGAAGAAATGCAAATGCGCTCATCTCAAGAAAATCATCTTCTTGTCCTAGCTCAGCTTTGTCGCTTTCGTCTCCTTTCTTTGTTTATCAATCGACTGCCGTTCATATAGATAAACATCCGCAGTTTTATAGTCTTTTGTCTTATCTTTTAGAAAGATAGAATATCAAATTGTCACAAGATCCATCACCGTGAGACTCCAATCTTTTCCTATCATCAGGAATCCTGATTATCTTCATTTCAAGAAAAGAACGAAGAAACCCTCACTGCTGAGGTTTGCATCAAGCTGGCAGACCGCGGGACTGCCTAGAAGCATGTCGGTTTACACACCTGATAAAATAATGTCGATATCAGTGGTAGACCTGTGATTCTTTTGGCGGGTGGAGAAGGGGGGGGGGGCGATTTTTTTTTGCTGACATGCGAAACTGAATGAATGAGTTAATAAATGAGTTGATAAATAAACAAATATAGAAATGAATACATAGATAATTAATTAGGGAAAGAAAAAGATAAACATAGCAAATAAAATAGATAAAGAAATTATATATATTTAAATTCGTCAGCTCTTCATGATTCCTACTTCTTCCTTTTTTCAATTGGGGGGGGGGGGGGGGTCGATCCACAACCGGACAGAGATATTATTTCGACAACTCGGTACAAGTCATTCTTTCAATTTGTTTGAAATCTTTCCTGTTTATTTACATTTACGCCACCATAGTTGTTATGTGGTCAGCTAAAGTAACACAGTCATTTAAGAGCAATTTGACCCCTAGCATGCAATGTTAGCTACATTCATTAATACTAATAACAATTTGTTCTTCTATAGCGCATAACACATACTTATATAACGTCCCTATATATACGTGCTTTGGAAATACTTATCCGTTCTAGTATAGGATCATAACACATAATAATATCACGTCCTTACGCGCTTCCAACGAGCTTTGGAAAGTATTACCCTAGCTTTAATCCATCATCTCTATATCGCCCTTTCTTTACTTCTAAATATAAATAAATCTATATAAGATTTGAAATGAATGGTAGGTCACACCATTCATTTTATTGTCACTGATATATTGATTTGGAGAACGAAGGTGGAACATGGTTCTGCGTGCTCTGAAGATAACTCACTGTAGTTACTCGGAGAATGATAAAAGCTCTCTAATTGGTCGTATATCAATGATAAACATTATATCGCAAGACTGTCTGTTCGGAACTAATTAGGCCACTCGGCTGTCAGAGAACATTGTTTATTGTATGGCACATGGCTTGCTGCTACGTGAACAACGATAATCATGGATGGCGTAGCAATTGGAAGTAGGGGCGGGCACTTGTCCCTTATTCGAACGCTATATAAAATAGAGGAAGACGAAGAAACGGAAGAAGAAGAAGAGATGGAGGAAGAATGAGAAGAAGAATGAAAACAAAGACGAAGAATACGGGGAAGGGCAAGAAGGAGGACGAGAAGAAGAAAAAGTATGAAAAGGAGAAGAAGAAAAGAAAGAAGACCAAGAAGAAAAGAAAGAAGAAAAAAAAAGAAGGAGAAGAAGGAGAATTAGAAGATAGAGAAGAAGAGGAGGGATAGGAAGACAACGAAGAGGAGGAAAAGAAAGAAGAAAAAGAAGGAGGAGAAGAAGGAGAAGAAGAAGAAAAGAAGAAAAAGGAGGAGGAGAAGAAGAAGAAGAAGAAGAAGAAGAAGAAGAAGAAGAAGAAGAAGGAGAAGAAGAAGAAGAAGGAGAAGAAGAAGAAAAGAAGAAAAAGGAGGAGGAGAAGAAGAAGAAGGAGAAGGAGAAGAAGAAGAAAAAGAAATAGGTGATCAATCAAAAATCAAAACTTGCTTTTTTGAAAACTAAAGGACATTGTTTGTATCAAGCCACATAACTTTAACTTACATTGCCGATCATCACGTTTCAAAAATTCATCACTATCACTTTCAGGCACAATCAGGAAGGATGCGATTGACATGATTGATGTTAGCAAAGGAAAGTCATGTTCGGCCATAAACAATGTTGATTAAACCTACCTTGTGGAAGGATTTTTAAAAACAAAAGAAAAAGAAAGAAAGGGATTTCTTTCCTCACAAACAGCGCATTATGATTGACAAACGCTGTAATGTGCCTCATGGTCACAGCAATATTATTTTGTCACGTCCGTGGGGTCATGAATATCCACTTGAAAAAATGTTTTTTTCTTCTGTGTGCTGCTAGAAATAGAAACCCTGTTCTGTCTGTTAAGTTAATTTGTGTCTATCCTTGTTTTCAGGTAATATAAGCACGTAATAGAATGCCCTTACATATTCATAGATTAGACGATCAAGCGTTTAGATGTCTGTCTCGAGGTCTTCAAGAAAAAACAAAAAAAACAAAACAAAACATGAAGGCCGTAGTATCATTCAACTTCAGGTCTTTATTTTCTTCTCCCAGGTGGTTCTCGGCTTCCCTCTTGGTCAGCACCTTCTAGTTTTCCATCCAACAAATCTTTTAAAAGAGACTATGTTGACCTTTAATACGATAAGAATATTTATTTCTTCCCTTAACTATTCCTATCATGATACTTTGTTTTTACCCTGCCATTATGCTTTATCTCTCTGTTAGTTTTCAAATCTTTCCATGATCTCTCACGATTCTCCTTTACTCCCAAATTAAAAATGATATGATTTTCTTTTCCACAACCTTGGTTAATGTCCATATAATTTGTTTTAAATGTAACTGAAAGCAGTCGACATATTTATTATTTTTGGCTCAATATTACAGACCGGAGGTGCTTCACTTAGTGCTCTAAGTTGGACTTAAAAATTATGGAGAGCCATTTGTAGCCTTAAAATAAAGTATATTCAAAAGTGAAAATTCTGGTATTTTAGATTTTTTTATAAATTCCACATCGAGAACATGAAATCTCCTTAATAATTGAAAATATTAAAGATTTCAATCAACGTTTTATGCCTTTTAAAATAACCTTTACAAAATATTTTCATAGATGCTAACGGCTTTCCATAATTGTTAAGTCCAACTTTAAGATAAGTTCAACTTCGGATCTTTGTGAAACACCCCCTGATTTAGTACACAGAAATAAGAAGAACCATACTCTAAATGTAGAAATAGGCTAGATCATGTACGAAGCATTTATATCTTGTTTAATTGTCAACACGAACTGTCACCGCACCTGAATACTCAAACCACCTCCAGGCGCGTAAGATGTTGTCAAGCTTCAGAAAAAGACAAAATAACGTTTGAAACGACAGGGGGGAAATGACAAAGATATAAATACATGACGAAATTATCTGATGTAGGAGGGGAAACTAAAGAACACTTTGCTGGAGGAAAAGGAGAAATGCAAGCCATCATCTAAATTGGAATTTGTTTAATTGTGCTTTTATTTGGCATGGAAACGTGTGAACTTCTAGATCCTGAGGGGTTTGTGATAGTCTTTTAATACTAACCCGTTACTTGCTAGATATGATTCTTTGTAAAGGAGTACGAATACTTCACTAGTACCTGTACTAATTTATTACATACACACTATTATACCAAATTGATGGTTAACGATTTTTGTTTTCTTTTTAAAGGTGGCCTTATTATTATTTTAAAACAAAATCAGATTGTGATAGTCTTTTAATACTAACCCGTTACTTGCTAGATGAGATTTTTGGGGAAAGTACGAATAATTCACTGGTACTTCTACTAATTTATTACATACACAATTAAAACGAATTGTTGGTTAAACGAAAATAGAATTAAAAAAAAGACCAGTCCTTATCATTAAACGAAATTCAAGAGCCGTGAGCAAAATTTACAATGATCGGTTGCTCAATAGCTGACAGCTCGAAAAGCGGGGAGGAGGAGGCATCTCACGGCCCTATTCACTAGCGTATAGGCAGAGGGGCAAGGGGCAATTTACCCTTCCTGACAGATTACCGACAACGAAATAAAATGCAACGACATTTCTTATAACCTAGTAGTTTACAGGTTAGACAATTTTCTAAATCAGTAATATTTGATACTTTGGGAATGCAAGAGCTATTATAAAAATAGTCACATTAAATAAATAACAGCAATCATTCTGTTGCAACGTAAGCTCCCCAATTATGTATATCTATATGTTAAGCATGTAGGTCATTATTCCAAACTTGAAAGTCTAGAACAATGAGATAATGAAGCAATGGATCCATATTTCTCCAGCCTTTGAGCTGTACCACATTAATATATGTATCACTTGCCTAAATAGGTTACTGCCTCATATTTTGCAACCTGCGAAAAAAAAAATCCGTTTATGACTATAGCTAAAGATGAAATTCAGTTAAAAACACGGTCTAATCTACTTTCGAAAGATCAACCTAAGGAAATTGAAGGAGCCTTGTACGTCACCTATTGAAACATGCGAAACATGATTTCCATAGGGTATTGAAATAGCAATTGGGTTGGTTTATCGACTATAGTTGCGATAGTTGTGTTTTAAGACCATATTGATTGGGCAAAATCGTTTTGATATGTAGAATTTGAGGTTAACCGGCAGAACCGTTCAATGTGATCTAGGTTAGATGTTAACATACTGAAGACAAGTGTTATTTACATTCAAGCGAGGTCTTAAGTGTGTGATTAGTATAAAACACATACAAGGGAGCTGACAGCACTCAAGGAATAATGTCTTACCAGGTACCAGGGGCGTAGCTACAGGTACACATGGAGGCACGTTTCCCTCCCCTCCCATCGAGTCATAAAAACGAACAAATAGGAAGAAAAGGCGCGTACAGAGAGAGAAGGGAAAGGGTGAAGGGTGAAAGGGAGGAACAAGAAAAGAAGACGCCTGTATCACCTCAAGAACCCTCCCCTAATTATTATTTCTGTAAATTAACATTCATTTTCATTTTCCGAGTAAGGCCTGTGCCCCTTCCCCCTCCACCCCAATTTTCCCAATGCCCCCTCAATGAGTACATTCATGTTACGCCACTACCAGGTACCCATTAACTCCACCTGGGAAGAAAGCACGCAAGTGCGTGGATTAATATCTTGTCAAAGAACATCAGTGCCGCAGCGTAGACCCAAACCTACAGTTATCCGCAGCCCAGGAACGCATGTGTAAAAGTAATTTGTAAATTTACTGTAATATTCAATTATTTTGTGTTGTTGTTTTTTCGTTATTGAACGCATAAAATAAATTTCAAACAAATAACGCATGCCCACGAGAGCAAGACACATATTACACGTTTGATGCGCAAATAAAACAAAATGAAAACAAGAAGACAATAACAAAATTAAACAAAACAAAACTAGCGATTTACAAAAACCCATTACCCGATTGGCTTGCCTCGGGGAAGGAAAGACACATTTATAGAATTCATTTAATCCATTTAATGCCAGCAGGATGTGTTAAAGTTATTACTTCTTTTTATATTTGAGTGAAAGATGAATCGATTTGTGTTTTTAAAATAAAAGTCACGCATGAGATAACGACAATCGAGAAGATTGATCAATTTCATTTCGCCATCGTTCCCCGAACGATTGAAATTACGAAACTTTCGGAAAAACAATAAGCTATCTCTTTCTCTGTATGTCTCTGTTTCTGTCTCTCTCCTCACTCTTTCTCCTCACTATCTCTTTCTCTCTCCCTGTCTTACTCACACCCATATGCATATTCTCTCTCTCTCTCCCCTACTTTCTCTCTCTCTCTCTCTCTCCCTCTCTCTCTCTCCCTTACACACATACTCACATGCTCTCTCTCTCTCCACTCATTTTTCCCTCTCTTCCCCCCTCTCTCTCTCTCTTACACACACAATCATAATACTCTCTCTCTCTCTCTCTCCTTCTTACAAACATACGCACATTCTCTCTCTCTCTCCACTCATTCTTCCCTCTCTTCCCCTCGAGTTCTCTCTCTCTCTCTCTCTTACTCACACACTTTCTTTCTCTCTCCTCCCCTCTCTTTTTCCGCTCTCTCTCTCTCTCTCCTCTCCCTCGCTCTTCCCACACACTCTTTCTCTTTCCCTTGCTCTCTCCCTTAGTCACAAACGTACAAATAATCTCTCTCTTTATCCACCTTCTCTCCCCCTCCCCCTCCCCACCATCCCCTCTATCTGGTCAGGTGATGCCCATATGGGCGCTCATGTGGTTTTGAAAACAACCGCCCTGTTATTTCCCGCGCAGGATTTGTGGTCACCGCCAAAGTGCCTCCATTATAGCGTTGGTACTCTTTCCATATTTTTGCATACAATTTGTTGGAAATCGTGGACCGAACGAAAATACGCTTAGCGTATGATTTGATTCAATTTGTCTTCGTAACAGAAATAAATGTTTAGTTTAAAATCTAAATTGCCTCTTGTGTTATCATGGGTATACTGGTAATTTTTTGCAGCCCTTTTTTGCGCTTTTTTACCTCCATTCGGCGAACTCAAGTAAAAAAGCAAATGGTGGTATACAGCTTGCAAACAATCACATTTTATTTAGCTTTCCTTTGGTACTAGCGCCAATTGCTACATTTGCTCCTTTGCATGTAGTGCAGATAGTCACAAAAGAATAGGCATACATTAACTGAAGGATTGCCCTGTGCAACACACAAAAGCTTTCTAAAATACCCTTTTCAGTCTTGATTGGGTATACATGGCAACCCTTTTAACACAAATTACACTGCACAAAAACATTAAATAAACTCGAATCCCACAATCTCGACATGAAAACAATTTGAATTGCGCATAAAGAGATAATTCCTAGATATCTTTCAATAGGGTGTGTATATTTTCTTTGTTAGCATGCTGACACTGCGTAATTTCGAATGATTTCACATCATGAAGTTAAATTTAAGCCTAAAAATAGCATTTCTCCCCCTTCTTGTAAACGTTTTCGATTGAATAAGAGCTTCTTTAAACCAAAAGCGTTCCTCATCAATTTCGCCGCGTGAATTTTCTCTTGTTTTGGAGACACTTTACACGTTTCTGCTCAGAAAGATGACATATTGAGCAGAATTTAATTTGACTTGATTTCCCAGAGCATTTTATTCATCTAATTCCATGTTCCCTCGCTCGTCATTTCTGCCCGGCAGCTTGGTTTGACAATGAGCTTTATGAGGGAGCGGTGATTGAATTTTGAATGTTTGATGAAAAGTGGTGAGAGGTGGAAAAATAAATGAGAGGGGGATACCGGGCTAGACGTAACTCCATTTCTGTTGGCTTCGAGAATCATTATACTGCATGTGTGTGCGTGTGTGTGTGTGTATTGGGTTTTTTACAGACATGTATCAATTTACATTTACAGAAGTGGGAACAAGTAAAGTTTTCATGAACTTTTTACACTGGACTATTGTAGCCTCGATTTTGTTTTAGATGTTTTAAATAGATTGTTTCGGTTTCGTCTGTCGCTCCAATTTGGGGTATTCTGAGGGGGCTAGGAACAGTGTGTGGTGGAAGTGTGGTCGGGTGGAGTGTGTGTCGCATGATGGGGAGGGGGGGGGGGTATAATTACAGTGCTTATATAGCGCCTAACACTTACTTTGTCAGAAGTCTCTAAGCGCTCTACAATAATGCAGCATAATTACCCTGGCTTTAGCAGTGCAGCTGTTACGCGCGCTGCGTTTCAAGGAATAAATTCCTACCAGGTACCCATTTACTTCACCTGGGTGGAGTGTGGAAAATATAGATCAATGTCTTGCCAAAGGACATTAGTGCAGCGGCGGGACTCGAACCGCGGACCTTGTGATCGACAGTCCGGCGACGTATCCACTCGACCAAGTAGTAGTGTGTTTGGTTGGATGGGGATTATTTGTTTTATGATACAACTGATTTCATTTTTGTTTTCATCAATTGTACAATGTATGTAATGTAAATGTTTTGAATTTATGTCAAGGAAAAAAAGAAGTACTTTATTTCTAAAAATTAATTTGTATTGTTTGGAATCAATTAAACAAAAACTATTAAAAAAAAAAAAAGTATCAATCAGATATGATTATTTACGTCTGGGGACCAACCTTTAACGTCACCATCCGAAAGACTCAGATTCGAACCTGCGTCCTCGGCTGAATCAGTTTGTAACTTCCACTATTAGCTGGATTACAGGCGAACGCCACAACGCCTGTATACTGTACACATTTTTGCAAGTAGTATAGCCAGTTGGTAGCAAATATTTTTTTCAACAAAATGACCTTCGTCAATATATCTCAATCAAAACGCGACTCCAAGCCGACTAATTATAGGCCTTTTAGGGATTATAATGGTCTTGTTTTGGTCTGTATTCGGTCTTGTTGGTCTGTATGAGAAGCACTGGACTATGGAGTAGAGTTACTCATTTTGATTATCCCTCATAATAACAAACAGTTGAAAAGAGTCAAGTTTGTACACAATCTTGTCAATGGCCCAAAAAAGGATTTAAAATTTAAATATTTAAAGACAAATGGGAGGGGGGTGTACCCCTTCGTGCATCTCCTATCAGCCACTGATATCTAAATCAATAATGAGCTTGCTGACAGCTTTCCTTTTCCCGGACAGAGTCACGTGACACATTCTGCAATTAGGGCGTTCAAATATGCTCAGTGAAGGCGTCTGACTTGTCAAATGCGACGGATTCACCGCCGCACGGGCAACCGCGACAGTTATTCGATAAACAAACACCTTTCTTCTCCGCATGCTCTGTCAACGAAAGGCGTAGAGACAAGTGTGCACGGGGGGGGGGGGGGGTGGTGCCTACCCTCCTTGTCAAAGGTGTTAGTACAACTGCTCTGCTCCACGGTAATTAATTTTCAACACTAACCGGATATATAGTTAACCCTGCACCCAAAACGGTAACCTTAATTCTAACCTAGAGCTTAATCGCAAACCTCATCCCTCACCCTACTTTACGAGAATAAAAAGGCTGGAGCAATTGCCACCAGAGCAAACGACGAGGTACCAATCAAATATCCTAAACATGGAGAGAGAGATAGAGAGAGAGAGAGAGATACATAGAGAGAGAGAGAGAGAGAGAGAGAGAAAGAGAGATAATAGATAGAAAGAGAGAGATAATAACAAAGAGACACATAAATAAAAAGAGAAAGAGAGGGAGTGAGAGAGAGAGAGAGAGAGCGGAAAGCGGAGATGACAGGACCCCTCCCACACCCTCTCCCACTCACTTGCTCTGCTTGTTCGCATTTCATCCAGGTAGTTCAGACCAGTCCCACTCCATAATACTCGTGACCCCTCAACGGCCTGAACCTAGCTACACCACTTTTCATAGCGATGTGTTATCACATTGAAATCCATTGTGAATGATGCATAAGAAGTTCGTTCAACCCCCTCAAGTGAGTGAATATTAACTTTAAGAATTAAAGTACACTTTGGTTTTCCCATTTCTAGAAGACACTTTGCAAGCAGTATTGTAGCGTGCATGGATGAAACTTTACTTCTCATAGTTAGTCTTCGTGCCAACAGCAGTATTTCGTCTTCCGCTACTGCCGGAAATAGCATTTTATGGCCATTGGCCAAGCATGCTATAGGGGGCGCATACTTTAAACAAAATGCTTTTTCAGGGAATGTTATCTCTATTCTTTCACATTCATGGAAAGAATCAATAAAGTAAATAGGAATATGGAATTAATTGGAATGCAAGTACATCAGTTGTTATGTGCAATCGCTTGTGCTACATTCCTCTTCGAATCTTATTGTTATGTCTTCTGTTTTTATTTTTCTGTTTTATGTACTTGGTTGGAAAACTGTATCCATTTCATTTTCATACGAAAAAACATTTATAGTTGAAATGATGATTTAGTAATCAAGAATAGAAATAAAATTAAACAACGACGAAAACGACTTGTGGCAATTTGGACGAAAAAACCTTTAAAACTGTATCAACTAAAATATAACTGTTCATATTTTACCGATTAAAAATGAAATATTTTACTTCAGTGGCGGAACCAGGGTTCACTAGGAGGGAAGATGGGGGAGGGGACAAGTCCAACAAAATCCGTGACAAGAAGAAGAGGAAGAAGAAGAAGATGATCAAGAAAAAGAAGAAGGAGGAGAAGGAACAAAGAGGAGAAGGAAAAGGAGGAAAATAATCAGAACCATATCAAAATCATTTTGGGGATCTATATTTGGAGCTATGGGGGGGGGGGGAGAGCATATTTTGTCTATGTAAGGTAAGTGCCCCTTGGTCTTACCACTGTTAATTATTGATGAATATAATTTGTATATATAAATTCCCTTTTCACAAATACACTCACCAACCCTTTTAACGTTTTGTGTATGTGGGTGTGTCTGTAAAGTATCACTGTTAGGTGTTTTGTTCTCATCACAGCGCAATAGAGTATATTTACACATAGTAGCTGCGCTATATTAATTAACCTAAACATTTTGATTATTGATAAAACAACCTTGCCACAACCAAGCAATCACCAACGCTCTATTCCCCTCGCTCTCTTGCCCTATTACATCAAGTCACGCCACCTTTGTAACAAAAAAATATTCCCATATCTCCCCGCTTGCTTCCGAGTACTCCTTTGTGCAATACTCTCTTGATCACCCGGCAAGCAAGATGGAATAAATTGAAAAATATGTAAGATGCTGAAGAATTCTCCAGTGGATATTGAGTGTCGGTCTTTTGATACGTTGGTGCTCTCCAGGTATATGTGTAACTTTACACTCGGCGTGGCGGTTGAAGTAGTTTCGATCGGCACCTAGAGATTTTGCTCGGTATATTGTCATCTTGACCCCAGCTACATCATGCCTCGGTTGTCATGGTTATTAGGGATGAGAGAGATGGAAGTGTGTGTGAGTGAAGTGTGGAAGGTGTGTGAGATAGAGTTGGATAATGGGTGTTTTAGAGGTAAGTGTAAGCGTTAAGACAAAAATAGAGATAGAAAGAGAGTGATATGCATGGAGAGATTGATTTGGGATGAGTATGTGGGGTTGTGTATGTGTGTGTGAGGGAGAGAGAGAGAGAGAGAAAAAGAGAGAGTGAGAGTGAAATAGGAAAACAAATCAAGAAAAGGGGGAAGGGAGAGGGGTTATGATTGTGTGAAAAGGATCATGTTTGTGCAATGTGCGTGACTGTGGGTTCGTGTAAGAGAAATGCATAAGGGGAAAGAGGGGGAGAGAGAAAGAAGGATTCACTCGCACACACATACGCACGCAGACACAAGACTGTGAAAGATGAACTTATCGGTATCATAATACACTGTAAAAAGGTTGGGCAATATTTTTTCAACACTTTGCCCAACATTGAGCCAATAGTCAACCCAACCATCTATTGGGCAATATTTTGCCCAGTGGTATTGGTAAACGTAACTACCCTACTTCACACGTATTGTTTCGTATTTTGATCAAAATTTGGGCAAAGATATGACCCTTCAACTGCCCGACTACGGTAGCCCACTTGTTGGGGAAATCTTGACCAACTGTTGGGCAAAATACGAAAACATTGCCCAATAGATTTTTGGGTTGACTATTGGCAAGCGTTGGAAATTATTGCCCAACCTTTTCACAGTGTATATAGTTTTTTTTGTAATCGGTTGTTGGATAGATAGAGAAAGAGAGTGTGTGTGTGTGTGTGTGTGTGTGATAGAGAGAAAGAAAGAGAGATAGAGATTGTTAGATAGATATAAAGAGTGTGTCGGAGAGAGAAAGAAAGAGACAGAGACAGAGAGAGAGAGAGAGAGAGATAGAGATGGAGAGAGAAAGAGAGAGAAAGAAGCTATGATAGCCGTGTTCGAGTGCATGCAAGGGCATAAAGCACTATATAAAACTTCATGCTAATTTTACTTGCCATATTTAGGTCAAAAGCGAAGTGGACCCTGGAGCAGAAAATGACACCAACACCCTCTCGCATTACAATGAGAACTATATACATCACGATAATAAGTAGCTGCTTTCATACTTAAAGAGAAGGTTGCGTTCTGGGAAGAGGTGAACAATAATTTGTGAGCGTTATCATTGTATTATGCAAGTGTGGAAGAACACCAGATAAAAAATGTTCCCTGAAAAGCATGGCTCGTCAAATGCCTTAATATTAAAAACATGACATTAACATCATACAAATCGGGACGGATTGTTATGCTACATGTTTGTTTAGTCCCATATACATCTTTCTGTGTACAGTGCTTGTAACTTTACCAAGACTGGGCCAAATTTCTTATCATTTCGATGATTCAAGAACCTTGCAGTACATATGCTAGATGATCAACCTTATTAGATCGATTTCACACCGTTTCTTTCACGATGCAATCGCATGACCAGAACTCAACTTTATCTTTAAAGGAGAAAGTCCACTGGACACCAGATTAATATGAATGAGAACAGAAATAAAAATCATAGATCCCTAAACCGGTCAGTTAAAATGTGACAAAACTCCGGTTAGAAATTGAATCGTTAATAAGGTTAAAGTTTTGACGATGACGAACGCAAACTGACATTTCTATCATTTCCTTTAGGAGTACCTTTTCCTTTCGTTTTTATTAAAATGCAGAAAATATTACCCAAGGTTGATGGTTCCATAAGAGGAACATTTCAGGGGTCCGCATTTGTTTTAGTAATATGCCTTGCGCTCTGTACTATGGTCCATATCCCTCCATATCCCCTACAATGCAGCAGTGATGATGTCATTCTCCTATTATCATGACCATTCTTTATCTTGATCTCAGTTTAGTAAATCATGACTTGATATAATAACAATCAAAGTTTAGAATATTGAATTGAATTGAATTGAATTGAACTTTATTTCATTCATCATAAAAACATCATAACAAACATAAAATACAAAACATAGCGTACAAGTTAAAGAGAAACATTTACAATACAATACAACAACAAAAATATATATGAAAGTGACTTGCTTTTTCTATATAGTCTAAGTCTTGATAGGGTACCTTTAAAACCTACATTAAAAGATAATGATCATCGTCTTACAAAATGGCTACCCTCCAAAAGTGCATTTCTTTTAAAAACATATCTTTTTACATGACCAACATAACGCCATCCGTCAAATGCAGTATAACGTTACTCTTCCAGCATGATGGATATCACTCTTTTAGAACAAAAGTATTATGCTTGTGTTACACCCTTTCCCTGAATTCTTAGCTTCAATTCGGGTCTTTCAACCTTTTGAAAAGCTCCTCCAGAAAACTTAAAGATAAAATTGAGTTCTGGTTAAAAAATAAAATGAATTCTCACAGAATCAAACGAAACTTACTACATATAAATGTTATTTGCCAAACAATTTTGGTAGAAAATTTATTTTGGCTGAGTAATGAGCATAGAAAGATAAGGAAATCAAGGTAAGTGGGCCCGACACCATTTGTGTAGTCCCATATAGATCTTTATGTGTACAGTGCTTGTTACTTTACCAAGACTGGGCCAAATTTATTATGATTTTGATGACTTCAGAACCTTGCAGTACACACGAATACTTACATGGTACATGATCAACTTTTTCTGATCCATTCAACACCTTTTCTTTCACAATGCAATCGCATGACCAGAATTCAACTTTATCTTTAAGTGTTATCTTTGTCATTAGTAAAAAAAATATGGCTTATCATTTTTATTGAGCAAAAAAATGCGTGCGCTATTGCTCTTTGTTGAACTTAATTAAAAGCTTGTATAATTCCCTATAGTCTAAATGACGTTCATAGTGAATTGTTGCCTCGATTATAAACTTATAATATATTGTTTTTGACTGTAGGGCGAATTTATAGTTTCAACTTAATAATAATATATGAGATTTACAAGGTGCCGAATGCACTTGAACTCTAGGACTCAATGGGCACTCGTGAAACAAAAAAAAACCAAAAAAAAGAGATCACACAAAATCGTCTACATTATAAACAAAGAAACAGAAGCAAGATAGAACATAAAAAAATTACAGCACAATTAATTGTATGCCAAATTAAACAGATAAGTTTTAAAAAAATTTGTAAACACTTTTCTTTTATACCTCACTTTATACATAATAGTTGAATTATCCTTGTGAGGATGGATGCTACCACTTTGAGCATGGTTTTCGCTCCAATAGGTGCGATCGCTAAGTGATCCCTAAGTTGATTTTCCCTCCCTGTACCTTTCAAAAGGAGACATGTTAAGATGCCTCAAATGAACCGAAAAAGAAAACGACGGACGAACTTCAGGCAAAAAGTGCTAAAGGAACACTTTCGATCTCTCTTCATAACTCATGCGTGCAATAGGTGTCAGGGGAGCAGCGAAAATTCAAAAATGGCGAGGTAAAAGGGGAGGACAGCTATTCATGCATCACACTCAAGTACCCGGTTTTGCGGCTGGGGGAGGCGGGGTGGGGGGGGGGGGGGGTGCCAATATTTTATTTTAACATACGCATAGGCGCGTGTTAAGCTTATGGGGATATTCAAGTGTAGGACAAAGGTAATGGTAGCGGCGTAAGTGTTAAAGGGTAGATTTTTGATTATTTAGAACATACAAAGAATGAGGAAGCTCAGAAAATACTTTTAACCTTTACCAGAACTTAACATTTTCTTTAAACACCCTAATCTCTCATAAAACGGAAAGAGGCTCTTTATGAGGTCGAGTACGGAAGGCTGTTAAACGTGAAGGGATTTGCTGGAGCTCTCTACAAAATTCCTTTAAATCCTTTCAAAGCCCTTCGCGGAATCCAAAGGAAAACAATCAAACAGAACGATTGATACATGACTCGTGCTTCAGAAAAAGAAAAAAAAAGAGGAACAAATACAGTGATTAATTTTTATGAATTATTTTCGCACTCTAGTTAGTACAACATTTTGATATTTTGGGACCACAAGTCTTTTAACTGCAAAACTAGTATGTTCTTTAAGTATAACGACACATTCGTCAACTCAACCGATGCATAAATTCTGCAATATATTACTATCCTTATCGGGGCAAAGAATTTTAATGGCTGCCCTTTAGTGGTTAAAAAAGGATTGCCCTTTTCAAAGATACTGTTGCATTGTGGTGACTGGTCGTGCGATGACATTTTGAAGAAAACTGCCTGGAAGCAACGCGAAAAGTGCTGTTATGTAGAAATGCATACATACTGTGCAGTTTTGGAGATTGATGATTAGATAGAAAGAAATCAATCGACCCAATCTTGCTGAATTTGTGGAACTTACTCTTAGCTTTTCAGCTATTTCTTGTCATATTTCAAATAACAGGCAATTTCGATTGTAACTCTTTTCATTGGTCTCCTATTAAAGGAAAACTGTCCAAACTGACTTGTAAGAATAAGCAAGCTCAGTAATAATTTTAGAATATTCAACAAGTTCCCTTTAGAGTCCAGCCCCATAATCAGAATGAACTTCTCAACACACTGTGTTTGCCACCAACTATTATCTTGACGCCAGATCACACACTTTACAAGACCAGACTCAGGAGAGCATAAACAAGTAGATGCCTGCATCATAATGATTAAAGATAACACTTGAAAAGACACGTTTCTAAAAGAATTTATCATCTTCGAAGATCAAACTGGCTACTTTCAAGCTGATTTGACGGCGTGGTTGTCTGATCGGGGCATGTCAAAAGAAGAAGTTAGAGGCGGCAATGCTCTAACACCATACATCAGAGGTTTGGCTGAGTGTCACTTGAAGGCCGGTCTCAACAGGCTGATAAGAAAAACAATCATCTCCCAAGCAGTCTCTTGAAGACTGTGAAAAAACATTGAATATATGCCATCGCAGATCCTTTATTGAGAGGTGGCTATTTTACCTGACTGCTAAGAAAGCAATAATGCTTGTTAGTGAGCAACCAGAGGACCGACGGCTTTAGGTGCTCTCCGAGGGACTGATACTGAATTCTCAAAATGTACAGGGGTTAACACTATTTTATTTGAGATTCATCTTATTCATTTTCTGCAGTATCCACTACTCTTCGCAGACGTTCTACGAAAAAATGAGAGAGATAATTAAAAGTTTAGGCATGTAACTAGATGGAAGAATATCTGGTAAACATCATCTTGTGAGAGAAAAGAGGGGCAGACCAACTAGTACATGGACTATTAACATAAAAAAGTAGACGGGAATGTCATTCGAGCAGCTAACTAGAACAGCTGAAGACAGCAAATTATAGAAACCTGTGTCTCAAGGTCTATTTCATTGTCGCCCCACCGGCCTTCAAGCTATGAGAGATAGATAATATAGTTAGGGATCAGTCTTCGTCTCGGAGCAGAAATCAATGCTTATAAATGGGGCATACACCCTCGACAGGGCGATTCGACTAGGGAAATTATTTCGCTGTAATTTTGTAGTGGATTCAACTACAAATAAAGATATACCTACATAGTTCCTAAAGCAATTATTGATTCCTTCTGCAGTAAGAGAAAAGGGTCAACATAAATTTGCCTACGATTGGACCTGCACCACCAGCATCCAAGACCTTTTATCTAGATCCGATGCTTTTTTTCTTTTTCACTCTGGGTGATTTGTGACAGAATTAATTCAATTTTATATCATTTGATACGTCCAAAATCATGCAATAATCGATTATTTAAAATTAATTCATAATACAACTCTTTTCATTCTTTTTTCAAAATGCAATCACGTGACTAGCACCCAGCTTTATCCTTGAAGTTTACGTGCGATTTCAACGACACGAAAAGGCTTTCAAAGATATTAAATAGCAGTTTTTTACGTCCTAACCTGTCATTGTCATAGAGCGATCATCTCCTAAATATCTTTGCTCCGAGCATTGAAGATTTAGATAATTGCATCGCAGAGGTGGAACTCCCGGCGATCTAAACTGAATCTATATATTTTTTTACAAGATCGGATCTGGCGACGAATTTCTTTAGATGTTTCGACCGTTCTTCCCGTGTTTTTTGTGTTTGCCCCCTGAGGGCGTCATGACATTTATATTTCGATAACGCTTCCGTTACCATGACGAACGGAGAAAGGGAGAAGGGAACAAGAAGAGTACAAAGACAGATAAGAGAGAAAAAGAGGGGGAGACGGTTGAAAGAGAAAGGGAAAGTGAGAGAGAGAGAGAGAGAGAGAGAGGAGGTGGGATAAAAAGAGAGGAGAGAATGAGAAAATATGTAAATGGATCAAGAGAGAGAGAGAGAGAGGGGGAGGGGGAGAGGGTAACTATAAACACTCATACACAGACAGAGATGTAGAGTGGTCGGGAAGGGGGAAATACAAATTGAAAAGGAAAATAGGGAAAGGGGAGAAAAGAGTTGAGATAGACAATGAGAGAGGGAGAGAGAGAGGGAGAACACGGGGATATAGAGAGAGACAGAAAGAGAGAGAGAGCGCGAGGGGGAGGAAGCATATCCTGTTTATTAATGCGTGGAGGGGGGTGGCTACCCCGTAAACCCCTAGAACAAGACAAGTGTCCATGAATTATATTCCGTGCCGATAGTCATGTCTACCGCCCCCACTTTACCACGTTACTCGTATTGTGTTTATGGCGTCCTGACGTCCCCTTGAATGTGTTGCCTTCAGGTAGTAAATGGTGACTTCGAGATGCAACACGAGACATTGGGACATGTTTGTGCTTTCAAATGCTGTCATTATCGAATTAGAAATAAAGTTGATTACTTGACAGGCGATTGTTTTGTGAAAGGAGCTGGCTAGCGGCTAGTGGAGAAGATGGATCATATGGAGTAGGCCTACGTGATAATCACTTTGTTCTCAATGTTAAGGACTGGTGGTAAAGTTGCAAAAGATAATTCATAATGGAGTGTCACCTCTTTTTCCTACTGATTTTGACATGTTTGAAGAGTATCATTTGGTCATAGAAGCAACGTTTTTGGACAAGGATTTCTTTTTTTGCATGCATGATGTAATTAATTATCCCTCCACCCCTTCTCTCACTATAGTTTTATTTTAACTTCGATACTACTACTTCCCTATGTGTGGTACAAAAGGATCACTGATGAGGAAACGTGCGTGAAAACAATGAGAAAAAAATCATTGTTATTCAATCGAATCAAATACATTCAAACATGACGAGTGATTTTTGTACTATACCGTTCAATTACACTTAATAGCTTCATTGCAATGATTTACCGAACCTCTTCAGTTGCTCCACGCTTCTGGAACTCACTCCCGCCTGTTCTTCGTGACACCAACAATCTAGAAAGCTTTTAAAGCAGACCTCAGATTCTATCTTTTCAGACAAAATGTGTAGTCCATAAATTACTATTGGAGGAGTGGGCGCCTTTAAATGTATGAAGCAAATAAATGGCGCCATACAAGTGCTGTGGATCATCATCATCATCATCATCGAAAATTCGTTTGAACGAGAGGACTCTTCCCCCGTTCTAACAGCACATGGTGGCACATTGTGCATATTCACCCTCTGTCAGGCTTGCCTGGACAATAGCGACAAAACGATACTTTCGGCAATAGTGCATGAATAGTCACTATTAACATATCTAGAATCGTTGACTCTTAAATCTACTCAGACAAGTTCAATGCCCTGTTGTGTATCCAATACAAGACATATTCGGCTTACGCACTGCGTCATTGTTTTGTTCATCCTTTCAAAAGGTGAATGGACGAGGGAGTTTTGAAACTGTCTTGAGATGATTTGCGAAACACTTTTTTCTTACGAAAGATGTTCAAGGTTCTCGTTACAACATTTATCTCCATCGCTTTTTAATCCCCTGAATGTCATCCTAGATGATAAGCGATGTCTACCCAAGAGGTATACACCTGTTTAGGTACACTTTCAAGAAGGGGCTTAGCGTGTCTGAGATATCAATATCACCACAGTGGCGTAGAGCGGGGAGGGTGGGGGGGGGGGGGGGAGGGCACAGGGCAATGTACTCCAAATCACGTCATGAAAAAGTGAAGGACTGACAGAGAGAGAGAAAAAAGGGGAAGGGAGAGGGGAAAGCAACCTGAAAAAAACTACAACACCCTATTCTTTACTCAATGACTTTGTTTCGATTGTTATTAATATTCATTAACTTATATTTAACTGAAAGTTCACTTTATGTTTGGATTCTGATCAATACAAAAATAGCAAGCTGAATTTGATGTGATTTGATTAAATATGATTTCATTTATTTTCCATTTTTGTCATCGCACATATAGAACGGTTTGGAATGTATGGTCACATAAAATCAAACATAGAAAAGAGAGATTGTCATAAGCGCAGCTTGAGCTGACATCATCATAAAGAAAACAAAGTATATATATGAAAACAATACATAGTGCAATGAGAAGAGAGAGAGAGAGGGGGGGTTGGGGAGAGATAGAGAGAGAGAAAGAGAGAGAGAGAGAGAGTGAGAGAGAGAGAGAGAGAGAGAGAAAGAGAGTAGGCAGTGGGGTGAATTGCATTCAGATAGCATCAAGTGGAACATTTAAAGTCTGTAGATTCCAAAGACATTGCCCAACCCCTGAAAACTGAGATTCTCATATTCGTATTTGCATTTATTATACCTAGAAAAACAGGTCCCCCCAAATACCAGTGCCCCTTTAATGACTGGAGTCACTGGACCACTGTTACGCTATTATCTCTTGGCAAGCCTCAGTATAGATAATAGACTTATACTGAAAGGGTGTACTAAAAGGGGTTAGGAACGGGTTATTGTAACTGGATCTGTGGGATTTACATACGATATAACTCGTTTTTAAAAATTCGTCGGCGTTTTTATAAAATGAGGAATCCGTCGTATTACTTTACGGATTCGTCGGTTTATAATAACGCCGACGAATTGTACATGTATGTGTAGTGACGAAAGCAGGAAATGCTGCTTTCTCTTTTGCCATTAGGATGGTTTGCGATCTGCCTCTCTCTCTCTTTCCCTCGCTCGCTCTCTTTCTCTCTCACATACACACACGCACACTCGAGTTCACCGACATCCACTGACCCTTCTCCCTTACACACACACTCTCTCTATCTCTTAACCTTTTATTTTTTACCGTTTTTGCAATGATACATCATGTTGTGCTAGTACTCTTTAGAAATGATACCTCCTCCCCCTCCTCACTCTCTTTTCTCTTTCTCTCTCTCTCTCTCTCTCTCTCTCTCTCTCGTTTTCCCCTTCTACACTCATCCTGCTCTTGCTGCCCCCACTCCTTTTCAATTTCAAGGGTCAAAGGAAATTGATGGGAGTCATAATCATTCATTACAAGAGAAAGAGAGAGAGAGAGTGTGTGTGTGTGTAAGTGTTTGTGTGTTTGTGTGTGGAACTGTTTGGTGTGTGTGGGTGCGTGTGTGCGTTTATGTGCATATGTGTCTTGAGAGAGAGAGAGAGAGAAAGAGGGAGCAGGATGAAAGAGTGCGGGATACTTTAAGTGTGTTTGTGTGTGTGTGTGTGAGAGAGAGAGAGAGAGAGAGATAAAGAGAGAGAGAGAGAAAGAGAGAACTCGGAGTGAGGGTGGTACTTGCACACACAAAAAACAAGAAACATTATGATAGTTATACCTCAATTATACGCTTTGTTTCCATCACTTAATCACAGTGTGCCTTCGGGGAAAAGAAAACCTTTGAATATAATGTTTTTATTATCTCAATTTCCTACATTTCGCCGTAATTGCTTTTTCTTTCCAAAAAACAAACTCCGTCGAAATGCACACCTACAGTGGAAAAGACTTTCGTTTTCTCTGAGCAGTGATAAGTCTTTAACCGCATCAAGATGTTGAGGCTGTCGCTTTAAAACCATTTGGAAACATTCTTACCTCAGTTTTTGGGTTGCTATATTCTGATAAAATACGCGTTCAGGACTAAACATTGGATTCGAGAATACGATTTATCGTAACTTGCGATTGGTCGTATACTTCTTGTGACAAAGGCTCCCATGAACTTGTGAACTGAAGACGGAATTAACAGGCACCGACCTGGCAGGTGGATTGTCCAAGAGTTATTATTATGCCCTCTTTCATTGTAAAAGCCTGTAGCTGTAGGCATCTGAAATCAAATCATACCATTCTAAGATTTCAACAGAATAAGCACAACGTAATTTATAGCCTACTTCCAAGCTATGTAAAACGCTTACTGACATCGTCGGTGAATTAAGTGCTATGTAAACGCGGAATATTATTATTATATTGCTGCTAAATGCAAACTATTCAGACCAGAAAGAAAAAAAAAACACTATGCCTTAAAACTTGCCGACTAGCGAAGAAGAACTGGCGATTAAAAGAAAACATTTTTCTTTTATCATCTAAACAATTGAAACAGGATATCAGTGATTTTGGGAAAAAAACAGTTTGTGTATTAAAAAAAAAGAATTCTCATGGATACCCGAAAAATACAACAACAAAAAACGTTGCAAAACGTACCGAATACGTTGACATTTTCATAGAAACGTATCGTTTCGTCCCAAGAATGTTTTAATTCCCGTGGCTGGTATTGTTTTAGGGCTCAATATATATATATATATATATACAAAGACTGAGCCAAAATAGAAATATCTTCAGTCGTCCTGGAAGGGTTAAAAAGCTTCTTAGAGTGGCTTCTATGTCAACTAACTTTAGTCTCGTTTACTTTATCGATGAAGCGATGCCCAAATGTCGATGCCTTGTCAGATGTAGACAATAACAATTCATTTGGGAAATCAGAAATAACGCCGGACAGAAAAGACAAACATGTCGATGAAACTTAGCCTGATATAGAGAGGTTGAGAAGAAGGGGTGGGGTGAAAGATATAGATAGAAAGAGAGAGAGAGAGAGAGGGGGAGGGGGAGGGAGAAATAGTGGGGGAGATGAGAGGTAGGGAGGAAGGAGAATATACTTATTAAGACTCTGAACGCTATATGTGTATTTGCACTGCTATGCCTATGCATTGACTATGTGAAGATAATTTCTCGATGCTTTAATACCCTTAATACACTGGTGGACAATTTGTTTCCTTCACAATATGGTAAATATGTTTTTTTGACGCCCTGATGACATGTTTTATCACACTTCATGGAGTATGTTTCCACATTGTGGTCACTGCGTTTATCCTTAAACAAAATATTTCGATACGTGTTTTTGCTGTAGTGTGAAAATGCTAATACAGTTGGCATGTATTTAACACACAGTGTTTTTAAAATTGTATTTGTAATATTTTTAAGGGGGAGGGCTTGTGAGAGCTCGGGGTTCTCGCATTTATTTGCTACATGTACCTCGTTTTAATTCATTTTATGGGGTCTTGAGCCCCCCTCCCCCCCCCCCCACCCCGCCCTCCAGAACCGCCACTGACCGTTTCTGATCGAATCCTCGAGAAGGATGTCTATGATTGATTTCCCTCTGGACGGCCGAAGAACAAAATCGTGTCATTTTGACAATAGATACAAGCTATTTGTACAGCTGGTGGTTGAAAGATAGTACCTGGGGCAAGGACGGGAACGGGTGATTACCCCGATGGGAGGTGTGTTGATGTGCTGAGGAAAACTTAGTGTTAATTATTAGTTTTTATAAGATGATGACGTGGATCCTAATCAGACGATTGGTTGAAAACGTACACGTGACCAGGCGTTTATTTTGCCTAACGCTTAATTTGGATAATGACCGGTCATTATCCAATGGTAATGACCGGTCATTATAAATCATCATTTTATAAAAACAAATAAAATATAATCTTATAAAACAAATAATACACATCATTTTGTTTGGGCATTAGCAAAATTGCCCACATTCGGTACCTTCAAAACAGTCCAAACATTGTGTTAGACTTTTCCAAAGTTATCTCGTGTGGGTAAATGCCCTCAATGCTGTGTATTCATTTCTTTCGTTGTCGCCGGGGCTGTTTGCAGCGAAGCACATACAAAATATTGCCGAAAAATAAAATTAAAACGACATATTGAATTCAGTTTGACGTGTTTGCCTAGACAAACAAAAATAGGTAAAACAAAACAAAATCTTCATACAAAATACATAAAACAAACAAACAAACAAACAAAGTAAAATACATGGCTGTACTGTTATAATCAATTTCTTCTCGATAATAAAAAATAAGTCCAGGACCATCTTGACGTAATAACCTGTAAAAAGTCTCCCTTTCTTTCCCTTTTTCCCATCCCGTCCTCCTCTAAGGGTATTCTAAGATAAACAAAAACATTGAAGAAAGTCCGAAACATACGCGTTTCAAAACATCTTGGCGTTTTAGCAACGTGATTCTGGCTCATACGCGTATCAAAACGCACCTATTTTAGGCGTATCTAAAGACTTATGAAAACGTGCTTGCGTTTATAAACTTGCAAATTTGCCTGAGTCACGTTTGAAAACGCTGACTTAGGCTAGAAAAGAGTTGATAAACGCACCAACTTTTATGCACAACGATTGACATGGGTTTGTTTCTGCAAACTACGCTACGCCGTTCTGCTTATTTCTCATCGCAGAACTTTCTTTTAGTGTAAAAATCCCATAGAGTAAGCGTCAATGACGTCAATATCATATGCATTGTCTTAGTGCAGAGAAATATATTAAAGTTCAAAGTTCAATTGAAAAAAATAAAATAAAATTTTCTACAAGAAAAATACAAATTCTGTACAATAAATAAATTACAAGCACCATTTTACAAGTATACAAAAGTAATGGCACAAAAGTGTATCATGTAAGAGCCTGTGAATAAACTGCGTGTACCGGTACTCTTCGTATCAATTTTCCCAAGCATACATCATTAGTTTCGCAATGTCTCGTTCCTTGTCATTTAGTAGGGAAGAATCTACGAAGATAATGAGGAATGGAAATTAAGACCGAAGGGATTCAGATAGAGATGAAAGAAACTAGTAACTTAGACAGATATATTCTGTCTGATTGATTGATACATAGATATAAAAGATGGCTAGATAACTAAATAGAGACTGAGGTAGATACATAGATAGATACATGAGGAGGAGAAGAAGAAGAATATAAAGAATGATGATGATTAGGACTATGGTGATGATCACGATGATGATGATGATGATTATCAGCATTTATATCACGCCATATTCCTGGAAAAAATAAAAAGTGTAGGCACCCCTAAAGAAGTCAATTTTTTCACATTTGCTAAATTAGGTAAGTTTTAAGGCATGGTTTCAGTTGTTCTAGACTTTCTAAATAATTAGATGGATGGCTAGATGGTCAGAGAACCATAGAAAACAGATATATACACGATGAATATAAAACAGATACTCAACAGAAATGTTAAAATCATTAAATACAACAATTTTCTTCGAATGTAGGGCTGTGGTAAAAATTGTTTCATTTGTTTTGCTGATACCATGTTTACGTTTCCCCCAAAAAAATATGTTTGTGGTAAATCGAAATGAAACTTTCAACTTTCATCGTATTGACATTTTCCTTTCCTTAATCTGGCCAGAAACCGCGAAAACAGCCCTATTTCAGCTCCTATCTTCCCGCTGTATATACGAGTTAATTCCATGAACAATCCTGCGGTATAATCCTTGTGGTTTTTTTAAAGGTCCCGGGATAATTTCCAAGAAATTATACGATAGTTTCTAGGCATATCCTTCTAATGTTTTGAGTACACGTCGCACATTGATTTACTTATTCATTTAAGCTGTTCCAAAAGTTGATTATCTAGGAAATGTCAATATTCCTTTTGTTTAAAATAAGATTTTGCAACGTTTATGTGAGTTTTTGCAACCATCGATAATAATAGTTTGTTCATATTAACCCAGGGTTGCCACATCAGTATAAATACTGGTCTTTCGGTGGGCCCTGCAAAGGCCAGGCACCCATTTACAATGTTTACACGTGGTTGGTGAATGGCAAATGCGGATTAATTTCTTGCCTAAGGGCGGTATTGCCGGCCTCGGATTCGAACCCTCAACCCACGGATTGGGAGTCAAGTGACTAAAGTGAGTGAACCATTACGCCACGGCACCTCCATAAACTTCAGGGGTGGGGATTTGTTTTAATTGTGGGGGCGTCGCCCAAAGGGGGCACTTTAACACATACCATCACCTCTGGTCGAGAACTTAAAATTATTTTAATAACTTGATTATTGCTTATCTTCTTTATGATTTACTCTAATTAGGTACGGATACATAATCATTTTCTTATTTCATTTCTGCCATTCGATTGTGAGGAGGGGGGGGGGGGTGCACCTTTATTCCCACTTCAATATATATATATCTTTCTACCGTCATTTATCTTCTCGGTGGCAAAGTATTGTCGATCCGGGATATAAAGCAAATAATCACCTCCTTTACTCCAGTGGACAAACTTTCCTCGCCTCCCCGATCCCGGGGGCTATACCATACTAGTCGGTACCGGTAATTATTTGCTGACTATCTCTCTAAAATTGTAATTCCAATTTCATTTCCGTTACCTTAGCTGACTATTACCCTTAATGACATCCTAGAATATGGATGCAATTTTAGTAACCATGGTGACTGATATTTAATGGGCAATAGAGCCTGCATCTTCTCGTCATAACCGTGACAAGTGACAACCCGAGACTGAATTGACCTTTCTGAGAATTGCATCACACCCCGGAGTAGTGTAAATATTTATTAAAACGTTAGTAAAAGGCGAAATATAGGACACAGCATCGGAGAAAGCACAACAGGGAAAAGACATAAATTTGTTATGATGAAAATGATGGTGATGATGAAAGCGACAATGTGTGCGCGTTTGCGTGTGTGTATGTCTGTTTTGTATAGACTATTTGCAGTGAGGCTGTCGTAAAATTGATTGGATTCGTACTCCATTTTTTAAAAAGAGATTGAAAGTGATAACTCGAATAAGAGCAGTAGCGATTCTAGGAGTATGGAAAGTGGGAGGGGGGGGGGGGGTGGGGAGGTGGGGGGCTAAGTCACCCCACCTCTCTCAGTTATTGAATGTATCGACATAAAATTAGCTTACATTTTGTTTAAGCATAAAGACTATAGTTGTCTGGATTCTGTTAATTTATTGAAAGATTATTTTCTGCTCTTTCAAACAAAGACATTTCCTTGTATTGCACACACACACACACACACACACACACGCACACACACACACAAACAAAAAATCAGGTTCAAATGTACATTATTTTACAATATGTTTTGCAATTTCTTGTGAGGAATTTCATATCATGAGCAAGAACTGAGAGAGCTGATGGGTGACACATGAGAGATATTCTTGTACATATATCTTCTTCTAAGAGCTCCATTAAACATTTCTTTATATCTCTGATTCATACTCATTCCCCATCTTCCAAAATGATGATCAAATGCAGCATTAGAGCTCTCCTTATTTCCATTTAGATTGTAATTTCAACTCCTACTTGAAAACATAAATTTGGCTGTCATCACAAGCAAGCTTTAAAGGGATCGTTTAACAATGTTAAATCTGAGATGCATGGCCCTACGTGTTATCAGTGTCTGTGATATGGTGTAATATTGAACCCTAACAAAATTGCGCTTCAAAATGATCAAGAAGTGCCTCAAAAAAGTAAAAATCTTTGAGTGACCGGTTTTACCATACTCGTTTTCCCCAATAGACTGTAGTGTTATGAAAACCGTCAGGCGAACGGTTTTCAAAATTTGTAATTCCAATCATAAATATCTTGATAATCAGACAGGCGATCGGCTTGTAAAAATCATGGGGTTCCTGACTGACCTAAAGGTTTATAATTATCATTGCATAATGAGCTAAATCCAGAATTTTGTTTCAGAATCTGAGACAAAGTTTATACTGGATCCCTTTAAGCTTTAAGAGGGGGAAAATCCACACTCTGTTGGAATGCTGTATATATACATTCTCGATACGCTGATTGTCAAGATCTTTGTAAGATATGGACTCATTATTCGACACCTGGTTATACATAACACAGAGGAGCAATCGAAACGTATCATTTAAAATTTGAAATGGTCGTGAAAGTTGTTTAAATGATTACAATGTTGGCCTAGAGTTTAAGGGGAAAATCGTTGAAGGTTATAATTACTGTAAAGATTTGTGACAGGAAAGTACGATCAAGTTTCCTTTAGCACTCACCGAGGCATGATTTTTCTCCTCAAATTTGGACTTTGACATTATCTACGTATTTTCCTCATCTTCTTCTTCAAACGCAGCATCTTTCTACCTCGACGAGAACTTGATTGACCTTTAACCCTTGGCCCGAGGCACCAGGAGGATACTGGGATTACTTCGAGGGCGGAACATGGAGGCCCTAACGGTACCACCCTTGCCCCCTATGCCACCGATGGGGCGGAAAAGGATCACAACGAGGGGCGGGGTCCCGCAATTGACCACCAAAAGCTCGACAGATCTACTCCCGATCGAAATGCGACTGGGGACAAGTAAAGATGCTGTAAGTTTGATTTAATGTTTTCATTTCTATTAGGCCTACTATTACTGGATTTTATCTAGGTCTATCTTATGAGTGAAGCTTATCTCACCTTCTATTTCTAGCTGGTATTTTTCAACGTCATGCATTTTGCCAGTGTGCTGTGCCAAAGGGCTAAATATTTCACTATTCCTAAGGACTTCATTTTATTTTATGTCGTTGCATTTAAATTAATTTTATTTAATTTAATTTTATTTAATTTTATTTTCCTTTCTTTTCGTTTCATTTTATTTCAATTTATTTCATTTCTTTTCATTTCATGATTCATACTTGATTCGCACTCCTTTGCTGGTCATTACAGCAAAAACACTAACTAACCTCGACTGCACCTTGGGCGGAGGAGGAAGGCAAGAGGAATAAGAAGTAAAAGAAGAAGAAGAAACAGGAGAAGAAGAAGAAGAAAAAGAAGAAGAAGAAGAAGAAGAAGAAGAAGAAGAAAAAGGAAGAAGAAGAAAAAGAAGGAGATGAAGAAGGAGGAGAAAGTTAGCTCGCTTTCCGTAAAACGATGAAATTTGGGGGTAAACCAAACACAACTATTGCCTGTATCCTCGGGTATATAGGTGTATATATCGCTTCTTTTAATGAAAAAAAAATGCCAGAAGAAGGAGAAGGGAAAGGAGAAAGTTAGCTCGCTTCGCGTAAAACGATAAAATCTGGGGGTAAACTAAATACAACTATCACCTGTATCCTCGAGTGTATAGGACAAAATATATATCGCTTCTTTTAATGAAAAAAAAATTGCCAGAAGAAAAAGAAGGATAAGAAGAAGGAGAAGGAGAAGGAAAAAGAAAAGGAGAAAGTTAGCTCGCTTTGCGTAAAACGATGAAATCTGGGCGTAAACTAAACACACCTATCGCCTGACTATCCTCGGGTGTATAGGTGCATATATCGCTTCTAATTATTGAAAATAGATCGCCAGATTCCCCACTTTAGATTTATGTGGATCACATTATAATAACGATCTATCAACCTGGCTTATTATGCAACTAAGTCACCGACAGGCGAGGTTAGGAAGATTGTATGATGAAATATAAAACCGTTATAACGAACAGGTTTTGACAGTAACAAATTGTTTATCAATATGGATTGGTAAGAGAAGGTGATGGTAATATGATTAGCATTTAAAGACACACTAGCGAGAATTTTCATGTTCACTTCTCAAATCGCTCACGCCGGCTGCTTGGAAAAACAAAATCGTTGTTGCATGGTCGATGGTCGATAAATTTGATTCCTTTGTGTTACTAAAAAAATGGCGTCTAATTACAGCCAACTAAAAGAAATGTTAAGGGGCGGGGTGGGGTTGGGGTGTAGCGTGTCCGCAAAACTCCTCCCACGTCTCACGGTCTTGCTTTCTCTCTCTCTATCAAATGCGATCCCTACCTCTTTCCGAAATTTCTAAATCGGCAATCGAATTGTTTTTTTCAAAGATTTCACTTGTTGAGGATTAACGAAATACGAGCGCGCCCCGAGCAATACGAAGGTACACAAATGTCTCGACACTGAGCATGCGCATTATGCTCGCGATTGCGACGCGGTATAAGATATCGGTACCCCGTAGACTCAGCTCGGGGCGGTCGCAGCGGAATAAATCCTTACCCATCATTCATGGAGTCGAAATTAGATATTGAGGGATTAATGTTTTGACAGCCACCTGAGTCGGGTTATGCTAAATCTCGAGGGATGTGTTTCTGTTGATAGCCTGGGTTCCTATTGGCGATTACGGATGGAAATCAAACTAAGGCCGACACTATAACTCAATTGGTTAAATGTGTTGTCACAGTTGGGAGAAAGGTCATGATAATCAAATATAGGCAGAGAGAAAGAGAAAGAGAGAGAGAGAGAGAGAGAGAGAGGGGAAAAGAGAGAAAGAGAGAGAGAGTAGGGGAAGAGAGAGAGAGAGAGAGAGAGAGAGAATACCACATTAAAACGGTGATAGGTCTATACACGACAGCGTGGTGGGTGATTGAAAATGAGAGGAGAGAAAATGAGGAAAGAGAAGAACAAGATGACGAAAAAATAGCCAAAACATGGAGAAGGGAAAAAATAATGTAATAGAGATAGGAATAGGCGAAGTAGGAAACAGAGCAGAGGGATGAGCGACAACGAACGAGACAATGACAAACAAAGAGAAGGGGGAGGGAGAGAGCAAGATGGACAGAAGATAGAGAAAGAGAGAGAGAGAGAGAGAGAGAGATAAGGGGGATGGTCAGTGATCCTCATACCTAAAAGATTCTATGATTTGAATCCTTCTTCATCTGTCGCTATATAACTAAGTGTCCACATCTAGCAAATATACACATGCTTATCTTCGTTAGATGTGGAATTAGTCGAAATGTTTTGAGCAATAGGTGGAATTTAGAAACCAACTCTTTACAAAAAGTATATCACATAAGATCCCTCGTTACTAATTATATAGGTGTCTTGGTATAGTGGTCCATTAACTTGACTCTCAGTATAAGGGTTGAGGGTTCGAACCCCTGACCGGTAGGCCTACAAACGTCAATTGGCAATACTTCCACACTATCTTCCTAATCCCCGCATGGTGTGAATGGGTGCCTGACAATTACTGGGTAATAGTTATTACAGTGCCCTCTAGAATAACAGTATTGGTGCTGAGAGCAAAAATAAACTGCATGTTGTTATTATTTTATAATGTTCAGTTTTTGTGAACCAATATATACAACACGGCACACGCATGCAGCATGGCTAGCAGAAGGGCTTTAGCACGCGCGGAGGCCAAAGAACAAATTTTCTGCTAACGTGCTCCTATAGGCTTTTGATGGCTCTATACATGTTCTATAATCCTTAATCAGGACAGGGATCCTCTCTTCATTTGAATAAAAATGAAAAAAGGAAAGTGGATGGTAACTACCCAATCCGAGTAGTTTCATATCGAATAAGCACTTACGTTTTACCCTCTTCTTTTTTTTAAGTTACGGGAATTTAATCTTCTGCTTAACGCAATAAGGTGCACCCGCGTTAAGCAGAACAGAACGCCCTTCTGCAAGTCGCACGGGGCGAGGGTGATTAGTAGAGTGGTCACAGCTTGATCTCATCTTCAATCTATCATTGATGAGGAGGTTGCCATGGTGACCACGCTCTGATTGTCCTCCTCCTCACCTCAACGTCACGAGTCGTTTCACCCGGGGGTGCAGATCCGGGATATTTTGGGAAAAGCGGGGCATAATTCTTAAAATATACGCGATTACAGAGGCAGTGTTTTTCTATCACAATAATTACGTAAAGCTTTCGTTGACCCCATGTTTCGGCCAACGGTGCCGATATCCATTCTGTTGGTCAAGAGAATCCAATCAAATCAATTTCACAATTTGCTTCACAATCAGCGTTGACGTGGGTGGTTAAGAGAATAAAACAGGAAACTAGAAAGCTGGTTCTTGAGACGAAGAAATGCATCGACACTACTTTGACTGCAGCCATCCATATGGTGTTACTGAAATCATTGTGAAGTCTCGAAGTGATGTCTCACTCCCTATTGTACCTACAGAGTTAATGTATAATTTTGCCTGTATGCGTATGTGGGTGCGCGTGCTACTATGTGTTCTTACGTTATGCCATACACCAATGGCAAATTTTAGTTTTAAAAAGGGGCGGGGAAAGAGGACAGTTATGTTGGGCCACCCTCTAAGTCTGCTACTTGTTTAACCTTTTCCCCTCTCTGTAGGAAGTCTGTTTTTCCCACTGACCTATTTCTAGCAAGAAAAACACCAGGGAATAAATCTGTTTTGGGCTAAGTAATCATTCCTAACGCGGCAAAACATCGTTTAAATTGGACATTGGAAATTTAAAACGATTATTATGTATGTGCAGGCTATGACGCACAACGACACAACCTTACTTTTTATTTTCATTTTCAAGCGAAATTGATAATAGATAGATAAATATAGATAGGCTAAATGGTTTATAAAGTGAAATTGGTAATAGATAGATAGATAGATAAGTGGTTTATTGATATAACCCCCCCCCCCCCAAAAAAAAAAAAAAACAACAAACAAACATCGTTGCGGCAAAGCCGAGTTGAGATCACTTTACAATTACAGATTGACAAAAATAACAAATAACAAATATTAATCAATATAGAGTTTGTACAAAAAAAGGTAATTTGCATTGACAACATAGTCATAAAAAAATAATTAACATTTTGTGTTATATTATCTCAATATGTTTTGTATAAACTAATAATAACATTGATATTCTCTTGACAATATTGAAAAATATCTTATAATTTGATTAGTGGACATTGTTTCTTTTTCGGTATGTTATAGGATTATAGGATATATTATCATCACTTATCATCATCAATCATCAACAATCATCTTCATCATCTTCTTCATCTTTTCTAAGCATGTTTAATATAATAGATTCTACGATTCTACATTTTTGTTTTCTTTCACCTTTCTGTAATTTCTAGCAACCGGCAGCTATCGTCAAACAGCGCCAAGTCCTACGCCTGGAGGTGCCCGGTGAACCGACCCGCAGGAAATCGTCCACGGACATAGAACACCAGCGGCGGGCTGCAGAGCTGCACTTTGAATCAACGTCTCTGGTAGAGGGCGGTATTTACATCAGATGTACGGTAAATATTGCTTCTCAGAATATTAAAGGATGTCAATGACATGAAGAAAAAATAGATTTATAATTTTTTAAAGTGACAATAATATAGAAAATGAAAGTAAAATAAGATTGAAAGATAATATAAAATGAAATGAAATGAAATGAAATGAAATGATATGAAATGAAATGACATGAAATGAAATGAAATGAAATGAAACGGAATGAAACGGACTGAAATAAAATTTAATAAAAATTAGATAGAATTATTTGGAATAAAATAAAACAGAATAGATGAATATAGTAAAAAAAAGAATAAAGTCACGTGCACACAATCAACCAATCATTGTCCTATGATCTACGCCATATCATTTCATATAATGTATATACTAATGTATGGAGATGGTATGATAATGATCTCTCTCTCTTACTCTATTTGTCTTTCGTAGTTGAATGACATGGAGACGTTCGCTCAACTGAGTACATCCGTTTTAAAAAGCGGAGTCCCCACGGAAAAAGCTAAACTACACGGGTATATATGAAACATCTGTAATTCTTATCCACCATTATTGTGTATTTTCATGCTACTACGCGGCGGTTGATGTTTTTTGGGAGCCAGGAGGGTGTTAACTCAAATAATTTCACAAAGTTAATGACCTTCTGGCTCCAGCCAGACATAGGTCTCTTTCTATATCCCTCATTTCCTCTTTAAGTATACACTTTTCTCCTCATTATCATCTTTCTAGCTCTTGCCCATCCCTGGCTTACTTCGAATCATCGGGTCATCGCGTCGGGTCGGATCGGGTGGTAGCGTACGTTACATGCACGACCTTTCGTGAAACGAAAGCGGAAGAAGACGCGACCTTTCGCAGATTTGCCATAGGGTTTTTAAAAAGTGTCGGGTAAATGGGACCAGACCATTTGTAGATAAGAGGGGTTCATTTTACAAACATTACCACCGACATTTCATGAGTAAAAGGTCATGTCTTCACAAAAGGTCGGGTAACGTACGCGACTACCCGACCCGACGCGATGACCCGATGAATCAAAGTAAGCCCCCATTCCTCGATCTTTCCCTCTTCCATCTCGTTGTCCTTTCCTTGTAAACACTAAATACACTTCATCTTTACCTCTAATTATTTATACGTTTTAATTAGCATATTTTTAGCAAGCAATCTCACATCTACAGCTATCTGTACCTATAGAA